>CM040464.1:26075267-26089664 GCA_022758105.1 Pangasianodon gigas | reverse complement strand
AAACATAATGAAGGCTGCTGGGTTTCGCTGCAGAAATAAGAAGCGAGTCGACAGTCAAAGTCTCCAGAAGAACTGTGGCTGCTTCTGCAAGATGCTCAGTAACACTTACAGCTCATTTCCTTATAAAACTGCACACACTGCACCTGAGATACTGGTTTATTTTTAAAGTGAAGGATCGTCACACCAAATATTGACTTTGCTTCATTTATTACTGTTTACTGCTCTTTATAGTATTTTTTTTAATGTAGAAACGTTTAGTTTCATTATTTTTGAAGGCATCTTTTCTCTACTGCATTTCTTTGCATGTGCCTAAGACTTTTGCACAGTACTGTATGTTCTTGAGAGCTTATTCTATCGCACAATGCTATATTACTACAATTGCCTTCAAAATGATGGTTATTAATACTAATAATGACACTACTGAAATTAAATCAACCATATTAAAGTTATGGCTAATGAACACTAAAACAGAATAAGAGATCTACTTCTTCTCCTGTAGGCAGAATGCCTAAAGTTTTTCAAAGCCACGCCATCATCTAGCACAATCCAGCAAGATATTTATCTTAGGAAAGGTAAACTAACTCATGGCCCCTCCTTAACTAAATCTCAAGAATATGACGTGAAACTCAGGTAGTATAAAAATCAGACTAGACTGGAGGATTGTCACACCGTACCTGTGGAGCGTTCGCCACTCCACAACACCACCATGGGGACTTTACATATAACAACTATAGTGTTAGTAACATGGATCACTCTATCTTTTGGACTGGCTGCAGCACAAAGTAAGTAAATGACTTAATATATATAGAACTTAGTAATGTATATTGTTTCAAAAGAAATCTGTGATCAAGTGGGATAAGTTTATAGAATGAAAGTATAACTTGTATTTCTCTAAATATTTCAGCGACCGTAGCAATCATTGAACCACTAACGAAAATGCAACTGATTTCAGGTAGACACAAATAAAATATAGAAATCTCTGTTTTTTTTATACACATAAAGTTAAATGTGTAACAGAATGAACACTCTGATCACGCTGTGCATCATTTTCAGGAATTGCTTCAGCACATAACGAGCTTGTCTGCAGCACATGGGGAAATTTCCACTTCTTGACGTTAGACGGAGACATTTTCCAACTCCCGTCCACATGTAATCACATCCTGACTTCGCGGTGCAAAGCCAGCTATGAAGACTTTAACATTCAGATGAGACGGGAGATCAGGAACGGTGAAGCCACGATTAGCAAAATCACCCTGAAGCTGGAAGGCACAGTGTTGGAGCTCAGTAAAGGCTTAATCAGCGTCAACGGCCAACCGTGAGCAAAACTAGCGACTAGTCCACTAGCAACAACTGTTTTAAATGATTGGTTATTACAAACTAAAAATGCTCAGATGAACCACGTTTACACAACATTTTCATCATTTTCAAATTGCTCAGAACACTCCTAAGTGAGTTGTATTGTTGGCAAAACTAACGTACTAATTTGGATTTATATTAGTAAAGAATGATGGAATATTGATTAATATTGATTAATTCCATAAAAGCCATTTTAGGACACATACATTTTCACCAGTCTTGAGTGGACTTATTCATATAATGCAGAATCCATATCTTTTCAATTGCTTGTGATGCAGAAAAATATGCAATATGATTTTTTTTTGTTGTTTGTTTTTAAGGGTCAAGGCACCATTTGCCGCCGGCGGAGTTTATATTGAAATTCTCAGCTCTTACATCTCCATCAAATCCACAGTGGGGGTAACAGCTTTGTGGAATGAAGATGATGCCTTCATGGTAAATCTTTATTCTTTGAATTTCATCTACAGATACTTATACGCAATTAATTCCTAGCTTACCTCTTAAATACAGTAGAAGTAATATTAAATTAGTGAATTAAAAATAGATAACACAAGAATGGTCACAAAGCAGATGCTCATTGTGGGTTTCTTTTTTTTTCACAGATTGAATTAGATTCAAAGTACAAAAATCAGACATGTGGGCTTTGCGGTGACTTCAATGGCGTCCCGGGTTACGATGAAATAATCAAGGATGGTAATTAAATTTTGGTCTTAAAGTCTGAAAATAAATGTCTTTAAAGTCAAGTAGGGGTGCAGAGTAGCGGGTAGTGTTGCCTTCTCAGAGTTACCTGTAGGTGTGTATAGGTGGATTGGCTACCTTGTGTGTGTGTGTGTGCATGGTGACCTGCAATGGACTGGCATCCCATCCAGGATTTATACCTGCCCTGTATCCATTGTTTCTGCGATTAGCTTCAGACCAGGATAAAGCAGTTACTGAAGATGAATGAAGGGATGAAAAGCAAATGGAGTGTTTGGGGTGCATGGGAAAGGGTTTGAAATTTCTTTGTGTATGGTTTAGGTGTGCTGCTCTCTCCTTCTGATTATGGAAATCTCTGGAAGATGGACGGACCCACAGAAAGATGTGAGGATGAACCTGTAAAAGAATATAAGAACTGCGGAGATGAGGTACCAAAATCTATCATAACTTCACTAAACAGATACCATATCATCATTTGAATTACAGCTGCTAACTAGCTAAGCTCAGCACCCTAATCTATAGGAGAGCCATAGGTCATTAAAAACATCAAATAAAGAAAAGTTTTAAAAAATATGATGTCTTTCCGGACAGAATTTCTGCCGTCAGCTGTTCCTCAGGGAGGCGTTCAGCAGCTGCCACTCTCTGGTGTCGGTCGATGTGTTTGTGAAAGCATGTATGGAGGATCTCTGCCAGTGTAACACAACTACAGACTCTTCCTGCTTGTGTAAAACCATCGCAGAATATTCGCATCAGTGTGTGCACGCAGGAGGGAGACCACAAAACTGGAGGACTGACTTGTTCTGCCGTGAGTAAACACCTTTTTTCCTGGATTATTTAGATTGTAGCTTAATTAGCCTATGTTTTGCTGACTTTGTGGCCATCAGAAATTTGGTTATAGCTTACGTTAATGTGGAAAATGTTAGTCTGGGGTTATGTTTTAAATTTTGTTTGTCATGTCTTTGCTAAGATTATTTTGCTGACTCTTACAGCCAAGTCATGCCCAAATACCATGGCGTACACAGAGTGTGGCAGTCCATGCATCGATACCTGCTCGAACTCTGAGAGAGGAGAAGTGTGTGGAGAGCACTGCATTGATGGATGCTTCTGTCCTCCAGGTAATGTGCATTTTTCAAATCCGCATCTCAAACTTAAAGCTTAAGAACTTAGCGCTAAGATTGACCACACCTTTGAGACATATCCCTAATAAACAGGATTTTTTCCCTTTGTATGATAAAATGATTTCTCAAAAAATATTTAATCATTCAACAGCTTTTTCAGTCATGAAGCAAAAAAAAATTCTTTCATATAAAATTTAATATGTCTTTTATATTTTAAGGCACTGTGTGGGATGATGTCACCAACTCCAGCTGTATTCCACTGAGTTCATGCTCCTGTGTTCACGGAGGACAAATTTATCAGTCTGGAGAAAATTACACAGCTAGCTGCAGAGAATGGTGAGTTCCCTATAAAAATGTAAAGTCAACTCAAACGCATAGGCGTTATGATTGTGGTTATTGTTATTATTATTATATTATAATTATATAATGTGAAGCAAAATCTGTAATCACCAAATACCAGGCTTCTGGTGGTGCATGTGTCATAGTGAAAGGCCATTCAGATAAATCATAAAGCAAATGCTCACCACTCCTGGCTAAAACTCCCTACTGCTCCTTTTCCTTTTATAAAATGTTGAGAGAAAACTATGTGTAATTGCGCTTTAGTGTATTTTCTCACTATTGGGTCATTGTGCATGTTATTAGGTCACATACACAACCATCACCGGCCATTTTGGATCAAAATGTTTTGAATACTCCAGAATCTATGGATTTAAATATTTTCCCAAGATACCATATTGATCTTAGAGAGAATCAGTAGATTTTTTTTTTTTGCCTTTTTCCCCTCCCCTTATTGTTGTTTTTTATTTTTATTTTTTTCAGCACCTGCTCAGGAGGTCAGTGGAACTGTGTGAATAAAGACTGCCCTGGTACTTGCTCAGTTTCGGGAGGATCGCACATCATAACATTTGACGAAAAACCCTACACGTTTCACGGGGAGTGTTCGTACGTCCTTGCAAAGGTAACAGTCCTGACTTTAGGGCAACAATCTACAATGTCCATTTTTAATAAGGTGGATTTCAGGTAGTTTCACTGATCAATTATAAATGGCAAATTATTTTTAACCTACAAGCTGAAGGGCACTTTCTACTCATCATTATGCTGCGTTTCTAAACGTTTTTTTTTTCACCTACATCGTTCTGCTTTGTTTAGGAGTGCACAGGCACTGATTTCACCATTCTGGGTGATTTGATGAAATGCGGCCTGTCGGACAGTGAGACCTGCCTGAAAACGGTCACTCTCGCATTATCAAAAGGCAATAAGGTAAGTGATACAAAGAGCACATTAACACACTTCAGTGGAAGAAAGTTTTCTAGACTTATCATGTACTGATATATTTTTTATATCAATATTGCCTAACTTTTTATCCTGGTTTATTGATATACAATGATTAAAAAATAAGTATCCTTTACATGAAAGGTCACATGGCAATGAAGTTAAAGAAATTAGAAGGTACAGAATAAGAATAAGAATAGTGCACAACTGGCAAATTAAAGCATAACTATAAATACAATTGGTAACAAAATCTCCTCTGATCATATTTTGTGTATCTTGGGGAGTCAGGATATATCATGTGTCCATGATAATTAGGATATATCATATTGCAATATTATCATATCATATCATATTATAAGCAGATATCTATGATTTACTCTTCAGGTGATCCGAGTAGACTCGACTGGGAATGTTGACGTGGACAGGATTTACACACAGCTTCCACTTTTTACAGGTAAAGCTCAGTCAATCGATCAGGACAAACAGATCAATACAGCCAGTGCAATCTTTCAGTCAACACTGAACGTTCTTTGTGAAGCACAAAACAAAGATAAAGATGTATTAAAATAATTATATAGCCATAATAATAAAGTATGTTGGTCCCTTTGTAGGAACATATACCTTACAAGACCATGTTAAAATGCTTGATTATGTATCCACAGCTGAAGTGAGCATCTTCAAGCCATCTTCATTCTACATCGTCATCATGGCCAGCAACTCCCGCCTTCTACTGGAGATCCAGCTCGTTCCCATCATGCAGGTTTTCATCACGGTGGATCCAGCTTTTCAAGGACAAACATGTGGTGTGTACCCACCACTGAGCCGTCTCACACATTGCCACATTTTACATTAAGCATTAAAGTAAACATTTAAGTATACCAATATTAAAAGGTCAGTTATGTGGTTATTGTTTGAGCAGACTGGGATATTGTGAACTGAATCAACTTTCACCATTCTGCAGGACTTTGTGGCAATTTCAACAACATTCAGGCGGACGATTTCACCACGGCTGGTGGACTTAGAGAAGGAACGGCGGTGGATTTTGCCAACACCTGGAAGACCAGAGCAAATTGTCCAGACATCCAGAGAACCTTCGAGAACCCGTGCAGTCTGAGCACTGAAAACGGTGCGGATACACACTAGCCTTTGACTTTTAAAATGCAGAATTTCACCTTAATGATGGTGGCTTCAGTCGATGCCCATTAAACGTCTTTCCCTCCTGTTTGTAAATATGTATTATAAATGTACTCTATGTTATGTAACCATATAACTTGTAAAATATATAAATTAAAGATAAATGTTGGTGTTTTTTTCACAGAGAAATACGCGCAACACTGGTGTTCCCTGCTATCAGATCCTTCCGGAGTTTTCGCCCGCTGCCATTCAGAAATCAGCCCTGACACCTACAAAAAGGTAAAAAGGAGCTTTTCTTAATGTTAAAAGTAATGTAGTTAAGCCATCTTTCTTATTTCAACTGAGTTGAACAGACTTAAATAGGAAAAATCTAAATGATCGTACCATTAACATGATGCTGTACCTGTGCAGATAATGAAATGACAAAGTAACATTATTCACAAGGATAACATATCACTTGAAATAGATGACTTGATCAAATCTACTTTAAATAATATTATTAGTAGTTTCTCTCATCGATTAGCTGAACCATTGCACTCACTACTGCAGTGTTATATCGATTTTAAGGCTGTATTTAGTTACATAGTACATAGTTTTCACCATCTACACTAAGTGTTGGTTATTTATATACATCCTTTAAAATTTTTTTTGCTTGCCTACAGAGCTGTATATATGACACGTGTAATTGTGAGAAGTCAGAGGACTGCATGTGCGCCGCACTGTCTTCATACGCACACGCATGTGCTGCTAAAGGGATCATCCTCAACGGCTGGAGAGATGCTGCTTGCAGTGAGTGAATTATTTTGGCACTCATAAAGTGAAACCATGAAACCACTCAAATAAAACAAATATTAAATATAAACACTTGCCAAGCAGATACTAATATGTACTCGGTATATATTTATATTGGCTTGGCAAATGTTTAATTTTAATATTTCTTGGTACAGATTTAAATGTGGGAAGTCAGTGAGTCAACAACTGCTTTAAGCAACTCAAATATTTCATTCTGATTGAAGTTAGTAAAGTAAATATGAGTTCAGAGAAACCCGGATCTGAAATATACACACTTCAGATAAAAAGAATGAACCAGCATGGAACAGAAACCAGAGTCAACACTAAGACTACACAATATCACATACTGTACACAAAAATCACTAATTGAAATGAACTGTGTTATATATTACTCATATATGAAAACAGATTAGTGAAACTATAAATGATGGGTCAGAATTATAGTTGGACCTGAATTACTCTGACAGAAACTTAAAATTTGAAACTCCTTGACAACTTTCTGATTTATAGTAAGAATATACTGTAAATCAGAATGATACACAATAACATTAATATTATATTCTCTGCACTGGCTTCCTATTTCTTAAAGCACTGTAACATTATAGTTAACCTTGTCATAGAATTCCAGCCAATCTCAAAGGACTGCATGGTATTTGGTCTAACTCAAACCACTGTCTCCACTTTTCCGGAACCAAATTTTTACTAAAAATACGACTTCAAAAATCTTTAGGTCATATGAAAACATTTGAGAAAATCAAATCAGTATATTCCAAAGATGATATAGTAATAATTACAATTACGAATGTTTGTTGATTATAAATAGGTTAGAAATGTGATTGTGTTGACCCATTCCCTCCATTACTTACTTCCACACACACACACACCTTCAGGAGCCCTGAGCACAAGCAGGGACTTTAGGGCTATATTTCTCTCAGTATTGTTTACACTGATGAGCAATGAGGAAAAAAAGAAGATAGGCTGGCCATTTCAAAATAAATGTTACAATTGTATTGCTGCAAAATCATGGTAAGAAGATGGTAAGTATCTAATTGCTGTTGTATGTTGTTGGGTTTTTTTTTGTACGCAGAAAACTACACAGTGTGCCCCAGCTCCTTAGTTTACTCCTATGAAATGACCAGCTGTCAGCGTACATGTCGCTCCATCGGGCAGAATGACTACGCCTGCAGCATCAACTTTGTGCCAGTGGATGGTTGTGGGTGTGACTCAGGCACCTACATGAATGAAAATGGAGTTTGTGTTACGGCAAACAACTGCCCATGTTACGATTCAAACACAATCATTCAGCCCGGCGAGATCATTAGCAAAGACGGCACCACATGGTAATAATAAAACAAAAAAAAGAAAAATATTTATCAAGTGAAATGTTCAGATGAGTGTTGATTCTAATTTCTTATCCAATTCCAGCACATGTAAGCAAGGCAAACTGAGCTGCATCGGTGTACCGAAAGTGCAAGGTATGTAACAATGTGCTAGTTATTATTATTATTATTATTATTATTATTATTATTATTCACTTTATGTAAATTTCAGAAAGGTTGTACATGAACAAAGTTAAATCATGTATAGTGAAATGTAAAAGTAATGAGTGTAATTTAAAAAACAATGTTCTCCATCACAGTTTCGTGACACATTTAATAGAAACAACAATGAGAATTGAATGCACATGCTAATTTACAAATTATATCATAATATTCATTTAGAGCTATGACTTACAAGTAATCATCTCACAGTTTCATACTGTCACCTACTTTATAGGAAAACATATTTTCACTTCACTTGATCACTTGATTCACGTCAGAAATAATGAATCGTTTGCAAGATGGCAAAAGCGCCTTAACATAATCAGGAAGCTCCACCCTTAAATCTTTCCTATATTTCCACCAAAACAGTGTGTATTGAACGCTACATTTTATTTTTTACTCTAGAATGTGCCAGCCCAATGACATTCTTCAACTGCTCCAGCTCTGCTCCCGGAAGCACCGGCTCTGAATGTCAGAAAAGCTGCCAAACACTGGACATGGCCTGTGTGAGTTATAGCTACTCAAAGAAAGCATTTCGGAAATAATAAGCAAAAGTAACCACAAAAAAACAACAATAATAATAATGAGACGTCTTCTAGTTTAAAACACAGTCATTTATCATTATGATTTCATTCATGCATCATAATATTACACTGCATCCCTACAGATCAGCACAGGGTGTGTGTCCGGCTGTGTGTGTCCCTCTGGCCTTGTCTCCGATGGAAAAGGTGGTTGTATTTCTGAAGACCTTTGTCCATGTGTCCATAACGGAGTGAATTATCAACCCGGGGAGAGCGTTCAAGATGGCTGCAACACATGGTATATACAAAATACTTCTTCAGATTTCATTCTTTATGTACAAGGTGTTAGACTCACATTTATTATCTCTCACAGCACATGTAAGGACAGAAGATGGCAGTGCACCTCATATCAGTGCAGGGCAACATGTAGCATCTATGGAGACGGGCATTACATAACCTTCGATGAAAAACGATACATGTTTAACGGAAACTGTGAATATGCCCTCGCTCAGGTACTGATCATACAATATCATTGAGATATTTTCAAAAAAGTCAAACATGCTAATCAGTCTTGTAAAATAGTCTTTAAAAATGCACGGAGATGTACATTTAAAGATGTCCAATAAATGCAACCCCATTTTATAATGTGATTTGCAGGACTTCTGTAGTAGCAGTAGCACCAACGGCACTTTCAGAGTCATCACTGAAAACATTCCCTGTGGAACAAAGGGCACCACTTGCTCCAAAGCCATCAAACTCTTCATAGGAGTGAGTTTCATTTATGAATGTTCATTTTGAAGACAATTTTTTTTATCTAAGGTGATTTACAAGTGGCGGAAATCCAAGGACTGAGCCGTAAAAGAAGCTGACAGAGATGCAAACCATTCAACCGGAGTCATGTGCTAGATAGCCACAACTAAACACAGTGGGAGCATGTGCTAATACACAGATCTGCTACAGAAATCACTCAGTTAAATAAAAAAAATTAGAAAATCTTGATGGAATGATAACCGTAATACACACGAATGATGATAGACACATCATTCACCATCACTGATCAAAGATGCATAGGAATAGAGACAAATCAGAGGAAAATCTGAGTAAGCTAGAGATCACAGATTTACCTTAAAGGTAACTGCATAGCAAAAGCAAACATCCCCTTCTATCTAAATTCATTTTAAATGAAAAACAAATTATTTTATTCACAGAGCAATGAGCTGATCCTCTCAGACGGAACATACCAAGTGGTACAGAGAAGCAATGGAGGTGAAATCCCATACCAAATCCGCACGATGGGAAACTACTTGGTGGTTGAGACCTATAACGGCGTAATGCTCATATGGGACAGAAAAACAACAATATACATTGTGCTCAGTCCTGACTTTAATGTGAGTATTTATGCCTCAAGTCTACTCAAAACCTGTAAAAAGATTGTGCTACTGTCTGTTCTCAATGTAGAATCAGTTACAGTTACCATTTTTAGGTCTAGACTAAAATGTTTTTATTTACCACAGCTTTTAGATAGCTTCTGTTAATATAGCTTTTTATTTGATTTGGCTTTTACTTGAAAATGTTTGAATCAACATTTTACTGGACATGAAATGTCCTAAATAAATAAATAAATATTTATTATTATTATGATTATGATTATTATTATTATTATTATTATTATTATTAGTGCGATATGGTTTTTGATGTATTATGCTGCCTTAACTCACAGGGAAATGTGTGCGGTCTGTGTGGAAACTTTGATGGCAATGCCAACAATGACTTCACCACAAGAAGCCAAGAAGTTGTCATTGACCCTATCAAATTTGGAAATAGCTGGAAAGTGTCTCCTTCATGTCCAGAGGCTTTCGCCATTCAAGCACCATGCACTAATAATCCCTACAGGGAGGCATGGGCACAGAAACAGTGCAGCATCATAAACAGTGACACTTTTGCTGCCTGCCATTCACAGGTATCATCACAGTACAGACACAATACGAAACAATCATCTTTGTCTATAACTGCATGCTAGAAAGAAAGATTCTGTTTTGTCTGGGGGTGGGGTGGAGGGTGAGGAGTCGATAAGGAGACCGAATTTTAATTACATTTTAAAATTGCAAGTTTTATTAGAGAATATTTATATAAAATATTTAATTGAAGACACACTAGTACACGAATAGGTAAGATTCATATCAGAATTTGTCATTCATTGATGCAAAGATGTAGTGCAAAAAATATTTGCATTATTTTGTAGTATCCAATGGCTAAACTGTCCAAGCTGGTACACAATGAAGTGCATCATCAGTGTGCGCAATGTTATTTCTTTCTAGGTGGAACCGTCTTCTTATTATTCTGCATGTGTGAGTGATGCATGTGCATGTGACAGTGGAGGAGATTGTGAGTGTTTCTGTACTGCTGTAGCAGCCTATGCTAAGGCCTGTAGTGCTGCTGGAGTGTGTGTTCGATGGAGAAGCCCAAAAATTTGCCGTGAGTCATGTATAATCGTTCATATTAGTGCTGGAAGGGTAGGGAAATTTCATAGTATGATACCTGTGTAACACCTCTAATTTAAGGTATATCATGGAACAATTGTTGTAATATTTGCCTTAATATTAGCCAACTTTTCTTTGGAAATAGTCTCTATAGTTGGTTAGTTGTGTTAACAGTTAAGCTGGCTAGCTAATGTTGTGGGATGTTGGAGGTCTACTTAACATAATATTATGTGCTTCAAAATAAAACAGAGCTTCTGTAAACCTGACTTCCTTTTTCATTCTTCACAAACACTAGCAGCGACAAGTGGTTAGCACGATAGCTACATGATAGCTTACAGGCTTAACAATGAAAACAGATTTCTTAGCAGTGAGAACATGGAAAACCGGATACGTGTTCTCATTTCATCTATATTCGAGCTAAGACAAATTAGTGTTAAATGACGACGTGTAAATGTAAATGAATTAGTGTTAAAATGACGATGTTGTTGTTGTTGTTGTTGCAGCACTGTTCTGTGATTACTACAACCCACCTGGTGAGTGTGAGTGGCACTACAAACCTTGTGGTCACACGTGTATGAAGACCTGCAGGAACCCCACAGGAAACTGCACAATGCAGACTCCAGCACTGGAAGGTACAAGCTTATGTTTTTTTTTTTTTTATATATATATATATGAATTGTCCAACACACACACTTACTGTTAAAGGAGCAAGAATTGTTAATGCAGTAACTCAGTAACTAACTGGTGTGTAAAGTTCTGCTTGGTTGAGGTTTAGTGTGTACATGTTTAACCACTCTCAATCAATAGAGTTACCATAAATTTTGTAAGAACACAGCAAAAGCTTAAGTTCCTACCAAGGTGATATTTAAACCTTTAGACTTTTGTTTTGGAAGTAAAATGTAGCTTATGGATAGTCAAGTGTTTGACAAACTTTAGTATAGTGCATAAACAGTGAATACAGGCACTGTAACAATGAAGACCTAAAATAAGGTCCAGTCTGAAGATAGAAACAAATTTTAATTTCATATAAGTCCAAAGATCAAAGGCTTTGTATTGAATTAGCAGACATCAAAATTGCATCATAATGATTACTCACTTGATCTTTGCAGGTTGCTATCCTGAATGCCCAGAAGATCTCCCCTTGTTTGATGAGGATACCATGAAGTGTGTGGCACAGGGCCAGTGTGGCTGCTACATTGAAATGCTACGTTATGAGCTCGGCCAATCTGTCCCTGCTAAAAACAACTGTCAGATATGGTATGTTTATTACAGTCTTATATCTAGTTCTAGGCAGAATATTGCTGACACTGGCAAGGTGATACATGATTTATTAACTGGAGTAATTACATTTAATTGCTCTGTAATTCTGTTTTCTATTCAACACGCAGCAATTCTAGAAACTACTTTAGAAAACTACTTCAGTTTTCTCTTTATTTATTTATTTTTTATTTAAAAAGGCATTTTTTAGACCCTTTCATGGCCTTTAATTGAATTTATTCCATGCTGCTTTGAGATCATTGTAAAAGTGTTATACAGTTCTCTTTAAATAAAGAGGGTTAGTGAGGTCTAATTATTTGCTATTATAGACTAGTCAAATAGATGACATTAAATAGAAGGTCTAGAGTGGCACAACCAGGGACACAGAGTAACAATTTACATTGTGGATGCTGGAATTTTAAGCAGCATACATACTGCATGATTTATGATGTCACATCCAAATGATAGTCAAATAATGATAATAAAAATAATAATAATAATAATAATCTGGGTTTTTAACAGTGTTAATATATTAATTGATTTATTTTTACATCTGTCCTTTACAACAATCTAAACTGTGTACATATTTGTGCATGTCAAGAAAATTGCTATACTTTGTTCAAAAATTCTAGATTTTCTATCATTTTATTGATTACCGTTAAATATTTGCAACATAAATGTTAACATTTTTTTTCACGTATAGTATTTTATCCTTTTTTACTCATGATATCCCTACACATGTACAACCCATTTACTTTTTTAATGATATGTGATATTGAGAAAACGTAAAAGTTCATATGATTTTAAGTCGTTAAAAAATCCAAATGCAAATCTGGATATGTTTTGAAATAATTTATGCATGAAAGGGTTAAGATTACTACTGCAGAGGTAATAGAAATTATTTGATTGTTTTTAATATGTAGAACTTGTACATTAATTCTTCTGTTTTAATATCAAGTCAGTGCACATCAAATGGAGAGGTCTGCAAATATGATGTAAATGGTGAGCAGTCTCTATCTATTTCTGTTTTCATTTGCAGTATATTTTATATTTTTTGTCAACTGGTTCTCAGTAACATGAAAGCAACCTTATTCTGTGTTCCCAGCTTGTACCTGCCAACAAAATAATACTATGTACAAGTATGGAGACATCATTTACCACACAACGGATGGAATTGGAAACTGCATTATTGCTATATGTGCTGAGGATGGAAACATTAATAAGACAGTGGCACCATGTGAAACTACAGTTCCCCCAACAGTACCAACAACACCACTGACTACAACACCAAAGCCTACAACTGTATTTGTTTTTACGACACCAGGTGTGTATCTTCAGAAATCAAATGACTACTGAGCATCGGAAATGGTAGTGCTAACTAAATTAAATATTTTGGAGACAAAGCACCCATCAGCTGAAAGAGAGAAGCACAATGGCATGGACAAGAGCATGTATACATTTATTATGAACATACACAAAAGTTGAATGCATTAGGGATTTAGGGAAATATTTGATGTGCTTCTTTTACAAACTCCCAAATTAAAAAAAAAAAAAACTATATAAAATTTTAAATATTATAAATATAATTTTTTTTTTTTTTTATAATTGTTAAAAAAAGGAATGTCAACCTCATTACACGAAATGAGAATGCTCTGGTAGCACAAGACACTAATCTTATAAACTCATAATTTATACAAATTAAGAAGGATTAAAACAGATTCAGTGCCTTTTGTTCATGCTCTTGCTCAACAGAAACAACAACTCGAACTGCAACAACAACAGAAACACGTCCAACGACTCCAACAATCACGACAGGTGAAAACAAAACCACACGAATCTCTGTGACAACAGAAACAACAGCAATTGCTGCAATCACAAAGACACCTAGCACACTTACTGGCACAACAGGCACAGCAGTAAAACACACAACATCAATGAAAAGCATGTCAACTTCTGTACCAACAGAAATGACAAGCACAGCTCCACCAAAGACAACATCCCTGCCACCAGAAATAACGACCACTCAGCCTCTGGAAACTACTACTGCCAAAGAAACCACTATTTCCCCAGAAAAAACAACATTGCCAATTACAACTCTTCCAATCACCACTACCACAGCACCAGAAGTAACGAGCACTGGGCCTTCCACAACTCCTTTTGTTAAAGAGACCACCATATCACCAGAAATAACAACACTGACAACCAAACCAGTTGTAAAGGAAACCACAGT
>CM040464.1:26026691-26056173 GCA_022758105.1 Pangasianodon gigas | reverse complement strand
GAACTCGAGTGTCCTGCACAGAGCCCTGACCTCAACCCCACTGAACACCTTTGGGATGAACTGGAACACCGACTGCACCCCAGACCTCCTCACCAACATCAGCGCCTGATCTCACTAATGCTCTTGTAGCTGAATGAACACAAATCCCCACAGCCACGCTCCAACATCTAGTGGAAAGCTTCCCAGAAGAGTGGAGCTTATTATAACAGCAAACACAGGGGATTAAATCTACTGTAGAATGAGATGTTCAACAAGCACATATGGGTGTCATGTGATGGTCGGGGGTGCACAAACTTTTGGCCTCATAGTGTAAGAGCAGTTACACTGCGATGTCAGAAAACAGACACAGTGTAAAGAAGGAGAGTAAGTGCTTAGTGTTTGCCATTTTCATAATATCCCCATCAATATGAAGGAGTAGGTGGAAATGCTTCGATATTAAAGCTGTGTATTGAGTTTAAGGTCATCAGTTTGCATCTGATGCTTGAAATCATTTCTGAAAGGATAAATGTCATTTAAGACCTTAAAGTGGTTTATTTTTTTTCACTAGCAGTGAAATTTGTCTTCTTCCATAACATCCAAAATGGACTTGAATATTTCTTTTAAAATATTAGACATAAGTCTTCTTGTTGTGATTGCTCATGTTACCATTTTCCAACAGATCTTTTCACAGTATGCTTGGGATCCATAATTTCCAGTTGCCTAGCAACAGTGGCCTCAAAACTTTAGGCATTTAACAATGAGGGGTTTGGACGTACCACTTGAACACATGATGTGGTCATAGGAATGCTGTTGCTCAGCTGAGGAATAATTTGACAACATGAAGGCACTGGGATAGTGCAAAGACGAGAAACCTGACCCTTTTTTTTAAAACTAAGAAAACAAGGTGAACACCCAGCTGCGTCTGACCTCATTACATCCTGTTCCAGACACACCTGACTTGTAATAAAAAGCACAAGATAATGTTTACCTCCTGAGGTGTGTCTGAAGCTCAAACAGAGCAGAAATGTGACTGTGGACCGAATTGAGAGACGAGGAGCTTCTTTATGGGCATGTGCTCAGAATGAAACAATCATTCAAACTCATGTTCAAAAGTAATTATCATACACCTCACCATCGAGGAAGTGATTCTGATCAACCTCAAATAAAGATCAGTAGGATTTTCTTCCCATCTTCTTGGTTTCATCCAACTGCTGAAGCCATGGTCCACAAAGAGCTTACAAAGAACGTACGAGATCTCAGTGTCGAAAGATATCGATCAGGAGAGGGGTATAAAAGTGTCCCAAAACATCAGATGCACCATGAAACACTGTGAAGACCATCATCAACAAGTGGAGAAAAATAGAGCACCGTAATGACATCACCAAGAACCTCTAAAATAGACACAAGGACAAGACAAAAACGTACCAGGGAGGCTGCCTGGAGCCCTACAGCAACATTAAAGGAGGTGCAGGAAATAAATGACACATTTGTTCCACCATTTGATCAGAATCACATGTTTCTTGGTATGCCAGATATAACTTTATGTATTGGTCATTATAGAAAACTTTTTTCTTCTCAGGTTGTGTCCACTTTACTTTATTTATAAAGCACAATTAAACACAGCAACAGTTGCCCAATGTGCTGTACAAAGATAAAAATCATACATAGATATATATAAGCTTAGGGCCAGCTATCCTAAGCTTTAATCTGGACCTAGGAACAGTTAAGAGCAGCTGATCAGGAGACCTAAGAGATCTAGGAACATCTTGTTTTATATGCTTAGCACTCATGCGGCTTTAAAACAGCGGTACAGTGTACTCGCTCGAGGTCACACCATGCATGCCGGACGATCCTCAAACTTGAAACTCACGACCGATTGACTCTGAGGTTAGTCTCTTCATTGCCGGATTCTCAGTTGCACAAGTGCCCCGTCAGGAAAGTCCAGTTTTTTTTTGTTGCACATTGTGGTTACCTGGCTGCTATGTGGAGGAGGAGGAGGAGTTTAAATATTACAATCACTTCCTTGTTCGACTCACAGAACAACTTGAAGGCACCTCATGCTTGACCGAACAATCGAGTAAGGTACAATATTCAACTCTTTTTTTTCTTTTCATCACTCTCTTATCTCTTTTCAAGCAACTGAAGCTGATTAAGTGAGAGAAGTGATAGAAGCTGATAGAAGTGGAGTGTTTTACTACTTTATTATCTATGTGTGTTACTAGTGTTACTACTTACACCTCCACATATTAGTTTTTATGGTTTATATATAACCATGTAACATGTTTTTATCATAACTTCGGTTCATTCTCGCTGTATATTCGTCGTGTTTTGAATATGAAACGTCTCACTAACGCTTAGTGCTGCTTTAAGGAAACACCTGGCGCCGTTACTGCGCATGCGTCAAACCCAACACTTTAGTAAGATGATTATGCGCCTGTTTACGTTAACTTTGTGTTTGTGTTAACTTTAATAAATGCAACTTCATCACTAACAGTGTAGCATGCTAACAATATTAGCTAGGTACACATTTCTTTTTTTTTTTTTTTTTTACACTCTCTTTTTGAAGCTAGCTAAAGCGGTATGATTTTCAGTCAGGCGGATGTGAAGCTACCTAGGGGTCCTACTTACAGGATCCCGGAAGTGCACCGGAATACTGGAGCGTGATGTGTATTTTTTATGTGGTTTTTATGTGATCTACTTAGATTTTAGTGCAATGGGCTACAATAAATACTTTTTGAGGACATTTAGGACGGTGACACAGTATAAAGTATATTTAATTACAGTTCTGTAGTTAGGTTTGTGTGAGTTTTTGATCCCTGTTCTTCCCTCTGTGTGTGTGTGTGTGTGTTGATCATGAACAGGACTCAACTGAAACGCTCCAGGATTTTAAAAATGGCTCTGAGCAACTCCGATCCCACGGATCAGGACGGGGAAAAGGAGCCATTTCTCCTGCGGGCAATAAAGATCGCATTTGTGGTGGCTTTGTACTGGTTTGTGTCCATCACCATGGTGTTCCTGAACAACCACCTGCTGGACAGTAAAGAGCTGGACGCTCCTCTGTTTGTCACGTTTTTCCAGTGCGTGGTGAGCGTGGGCCTCTGCTGCATCATGAGCCTGGGGGCCTCTTTAAAGCCGGGCTTTGTGGACTTCCCTTCCATTAAAGTGGACCTGAAAGTGTCTGTGCAGGTGTTACCCCTGTCTGTCGTGTTCATCGCCATGATCGCGTTCAATAACTTGTGCCTGAAACACGTCGGAGTCGCCTTCTACACGGTGGGCCGCTCACTGAGCACAGTCTTCAACGTGCTGCTGAGTTACGTCATTCTCAAGCAGACTACGTCACTGTACGCGCTGCTGTGTTGTGGCGTCATTCTGAGTGAGTTCATTAGCAGGTGCTCTTAAAGGCACACTCCACCTTAAATGTGTGTATACTGTCATCTGTTTAGTGCAATTCTACTGTCTTTATTTCTGCGGAAAGTTAGTACAGCACTGACATCACTATCGCACTCACAGTTTGCCTTTAAAGGTGCATTTTTTCCCCTTCAGCTCATTTCCCATCCACTTTCTCTAAGCTCCACCCCCCAGGTCTATAAAATGACTGACAGGACGCCTCGTCCAAACACAAACACAAACAAGCATTCCGGCCCCGGGGGTCTTGTAGTTTTCCATCCGGGGTTTTCTCATCCGCGTAATACGCTTAAATCATTCTTTTCTAATCATGTGCTATACATTTTCCAGGATATTTGTACAAGTAAGCAATAATTATAATAAAAAAACTATCTATTGCACCTTTAATAGGAGGGGAAAATGAATACTATCTTAACTATAAGGAGTACCAATCAGGTTTTGCTGTTTGCTCCTGTTAAAAAGAGAGAGAGAGAGAGAGAGTGAGCAATAGCTTCTTTTGTGACTCACCATTTTTCAATGATGTTTCAAAGATATTACATGCAGAAAGTGTTTTTTTTTGTCATCGTAAGAACACAACCAGGCGTTTCCATGGGAACCGTACCTGTACCCGTTAGAATGCACCTCTCTGATTAGAAGATTATCACCGCTGTAGTGTGAGTGTAACGATGTGTGTTGTTTCTCAGGTGGTTTCTGGCTCGGTGTGGATCAGGAAGACGCCGCTGGCTCCCTCTCCTGGACCGGGGTGGTATTCGGGGTCCTAGCTAGCGCATGCGTCTCCTTAAACGCCATTTTCACCAAGAAAGTGATGCCCGTGGTGGGCGGAAGCATCTGGAAGCTGTCGTACTATAACAACCTGAACGCGTGTGTGCTCTTCCTCCCTCTGATCGCCGTGTTCGGAGAGCTGCCGCGCATCTTCAATTTCACCGGCGCCTCGGACAGCCATTTCTGGGGCATGATGGTCCTCGGGGGCATCTTTGGCTTTGCCATTGGCTATGTGACAGGACTGCAGATTAAATTCACGAGTCCTCTGACGCACAACGTGTCAGGAACGGCGAAGGCATGCGCGCAGACCGTCATCGCCGTCGCGCTCGAGCACTCGCACAAGAGCTTGCTGTGGTGGAGCAGCAACATGATGGTCCTGGGAGGCTCGTTCGCCTACACCTGGGTCAAAGGACTCGAGATGAAGAAGGGAAACACGAGTCAGGACATTCCAGCTGCAGGAGAGAAAAATAAAGCAGACACAGGAGTATGAAGAACAAAATTTTATTTTATTTTTTTTAAATGGTACACTGGACTAAAGGACAGGTACAAAACAGAATAATAAGATTATTTATATATATATATAATATTGGGCCTATAACATTTTGGACCTTTTTTTGGAATTTTTTTTTTTTACAGATATCAGTTTTAAGAATAACCGATAATGCTGGTCGATATAATTATGCAACATACACTTTACACCCAATAACATGACTCTTTCACCTCACCAAGTCAGCGCCTAACATGAAGGCCATTTCACTTTGCCTCGTTTCACTGCACTTGTGTGCAACGTTTTCTGTGAAAAGTTGCAAACAAACACATACGTGTATGTCTTGTAAGATAAGATATATATCTTATGACAGGAAATACCTCTTCATACCAGGAGGCGGCAGTTTTTTTTTTTTTTTTTTTGGATTTGCAATAGATGTCATTTTTCCCATCTCTTTTTATAAACTCTTATGTAAAAGCTCGCAACAGAAACAGCCCCAAAGTTTTCTGAAATTTAGAAATTTCTAGAATATCAGCACTACTGCCTTACATTCACAATGTCACAACAGTGTTGGTTAAAGAGTACATCATCTGTGAATTACAAGAACAAGACTAATCGGAACCTAACTAATCGAACTGTACAGAAGATATCCGTGCAAACTGTGCTCATGTGCATCAGTACACATTTCATGTGGACTTGATTAATGTGTGTGGAGTTTACGCTGTATTTTAATATTTTGTTCCTTATTTAAGCTTTATCTTTATCTCCTGTTTAGTACGTAGTGATACACTGTGTTTAAATATGTGTGTACATAAATGATGTTTTTATTTCCAAATTATTTGTAACTTAGATGCTGTGTTTCAGTTCTTTTTTACATGAAGACACTAATGGATGTGATTCCATGATTAAACGAGTGCACCCTTGGATGACCTCAATCACATTTTCTTTCTTTCTTTCTTTTTTTTTTTAAATCCCACTCCTGGACTCTAGGACGACCAAGGCTGCTTTGCTTCAACCAGAAACAAACACTGTTTCTTACAGTGCCTTGCATAAGTATTCACCCCCCATCCCTTTGAACAACCTGGAATAAACAGGACTTGAAGGGGCGGAGCTTTGTGAACAATTTTTTTTTTTGTTTGGGGGGGATGGCAGGTTGCGTGGCATTAAAAAAAAATTAATGGCAACTGTTACAGGCCTAACCTTGAGAAGAAAAAAAAATAGGGCTAATCTAACCTCATGCACCTACACAACATGTCTAACTTTTTTTGTGATACAGATGTTAAATAAATAAATAAAAACAGGCATTACATTACATTCATCCCTGTATGAAGTCACATATATTATGTTGCTGAACTGTATGTTGGAATGAAGCTGAAATGATGACGATATAAACAGAAGTGTTCAGTGAACAATACTTTCACATGTCAGTGCACTTCACAGGCATTTTGTTGTCTACTTCAGTCGAGAAAAATTACTCAGAAGCTGAGGGAGTGCCACTGTAGAGGTTCCCACAGTATTATGAATTTGCAAATGAATGCCAGGCATTGTACTGAATTCTGCAGATGCATGCTGCATATAATACTGAATTCCCCAAATGCATGCTGCACATCGTACTGAATTCCACAAATGCATGTTGGGCATCATACTGTATTCTGCAGCTGCATGCTGGGCATAATACTGAATCCTGCAAATGCATGCTGGGCATCGTACTGAATTCCATAAATGCATGCTGCACATCGTACTGAATTCCATAAATGCATGCTGGGCATCATACTGTATTCTGCAGATACATGCTGGGTATTGTACTGAATTCTGCCAAAACGCTGAGACTGAGCAGTATCATACTGTGGTACTCTCTTTTCACATTACACTTAAACCAAAGATCCATCTCGGAGCCTCTTTCCGAGGACCACATCTTAGCCTGGACCTGAACAGCAACTTTTTTTTCCTGACTGTGTAATAATAGAATTTAGGATGCCAGAAAGGGGGAACATTTTTTTAGTCCCAGTGCATGCTTTTTCGCAAAAGACTAAAATACCGTGGGTGTCTCTTGCTAAGGATCAGGTCACGTGATTTGTCTTTGCATACTGATCCTGCTTCTCAAATTATTATTATTATTATTATTATTGTAGGTCAAATATATGTATATTTTTATATCTTGTATATTTTTAGATCTATATTTTTTGTGTATCAGTGTCGGTAATGGTAATGGTGTAATATCGGTGTAAAGATATCGATGGGATCGGGTATCGGCCATCTGTAGCCGAGTAGCCGGGACCCGCGCCCCTCCCGCCGGCGTTATCGCAGCATCACACCGCCCTGTTTCTCCTCCTGAAGCTGCTGATGAATGAAAAAGGGAGGCGGAAGAAGCAATGGCGGAGAGAGAGAAGAGAAAAAGCCCGTCTCCTGCTCACTCTTCCCGGGCTACACAGTCCCGAGCTGCCGCCGCTGCCGCTGCTGCTGCTGCTTTCAGGTAAGAAATAAAGTTAAAGCTACAAAATGGCGGCGGTTGTTTTTTTTATTTTTGTAAACAGAAACGCCTCGCTATAAAGATGCTGGTTTTGTAGGATGCTTGTTGATACAACTGCACTGCTTTCTCAGTCATAACCTAGTATTAAATCACCATTTTCATCCAAATATTCAGTTTTAACTAGGAATTATAAAGAATTTAAAGCCTATGGTTAAGTTTCAAAACTAATAAATGGGCAATAATTTGTTGGGCACTATGTCATTGAAAATATCTCTCTCTCTCTCTCTCTCTCTCTCTCTCTCTCTATATATATATATATATATATATATATATATACTGAACATTTAAAACATTGTATTTTATCAATAAATAGTGCTGAATGGTGCATATTTTTTTTATAAGTCCCCCAAACACACCTTAGAGTCTTGTAATGGACCTGTTCTGTATCTATACAATACAATACTGTATCCATAAAAACATTATCTTTAACCCTGCATTGCAGTTTGGAGGTGAGTGTTTCTGTATGCAGCATAGTCCCACATCATTCCCACAAAACACTGCGAAGGTAATCCTACCCCAGGACTGTTTTTTTCTTTTTTTTTTTTTTTTTTTTTTTTGTGTGTGCGATAAAGTCTGTCCCATTTTGCCAGGTCTTGAAGGAACATCGCAGATGTATGTCTTATCCACAAACCCATCGTTTGGGTCCGAGGAAAGTTTAAAAATCACGTCGGATTTGGAATTGTAGTTCGATCGAAGGTGATATGAAATACAGCATATTTTTAATGGTACTTTTCCTTAATTTATCAGGAATTTATTTATTGAGAGTTCCTTCTGGTCACTTCTCATTAAGACCCTTTTTTTCCCTGCATCACATAAGCACATTTAATTTAATACAGAAAGTAGAGAAAACTAATATTGAGAAAACTAACAAATATTGGAAATCTATCTCACCAAATTCCAAAATAAATCCAGATCAAACTGAATCTCGTCCTTCATGTGTTTTAGGATGCAGTTTTATTATTTAAAGAAAGTTATGATCACATGGATGATAATATAGTTCCACGTTTAAATTGTAAATATTCGATTCAATTTTATTTGTATAGCGTTTTTAAGAACAGACATTGTCACAAAGCGGCTTTACAGAAATATATAAATTTTAACTTTATAAATTTATCCCTAATGAGCAAGTCAAAGGTGGCAAGGAAAAACTCCCTGAGATGTCATGAGGACATGGACTGTCCCTAATGTTTAACAAAATTGTTTATGTCAAAATAATTTTCACACCGTTGTATGAAGCATATGGACAGATTTAAGCGTGTATCATGGGAAATATTTTAGTGAGCTAGACCTTACCTGTTATCCTCATAGATTTAGTGTTAAAGAAGCAAATGCTGGACAACAGATGTTTCCTGGCTGACACTTAGGTTAAATGGGAAAGTACATAGTATTTCTTTTTCTTTTTTTTTTTTTTTTTTTAAGCAAACCTCTTCATTAATATGTCTCGGGAAATCTGAGGAATTTGGCAAATGTTCTTTGCGTGCTTAGTAACTAAAAATGAATGCGGTGACTTTGAGAGCAAGCCGCAAAGGAAGTAGCTGATTCACTGCTAGCTATTTTTGTCCAAATTTAGGGCACCTAGGAAGTGTGGACGTAATACTAAATAACCCTAAACTTACTTCACAGTCAGGACGAGCATTAGTTCACTGAGTTGTGTGTGTGTGTGTTTTCATGCAACAGAGGAATTATCTCCTACAGCGTGGGTTTAGCTTTAATAAATTCTCCCAGTTTGCTTTCCATTAAAGGAAATAACACACAGGAATGTTTCTGCAGAGTGCCACACTGAAATGTAATATTAATTCCCACAGTACTGCAGACTTACTGTAATAATACGCCAAAATCCCCCCCATCCTTTTTTTTTTTTTTTTTAAAGTGCACTCCATGCCCTTGGCCTACACCCAAACCTGGGCATCTGTTCAGATCCTCTTATACAGATTTCTCTGCAGGATCAGCAAATGTTCCTGATTTTTATTTATTTTTTTTCCCCAGAACAGTATGAGTGTGTTCCCATTCCATAATTGAAAAATAAATTTAGATAGTTACATACTGCATATGCATGTGTGTATTTACTGATAGAGCTAGCTGCCTTATTGAATAGCAACCTGATGCAATTTAGTAATAATTTGCATATGTTAACATCCACTTTAATAGGAACACCTGCACATTTATGCAGTTATCTAATCAGCTAATCATGTGGCAGCAGCACAATGCATGAAATCATGCAGAGACACGTCTAAAGCTTCAGTTAATGTTCACATCAGACATGAAGAATGAAGAAAAAGTGTGATCTCTGTGACGTTGATTGTGGCATGGATGTTGGACAAGACGGGAAAAAGACCAGGTGATTTTTTTTTTTCCTAATCTTTAACTGTCCAGTTTGGGTGACTCTGTGCCCATGATAGCCTCAGATTCCTGTTCTTGGTTGACAGGAGTGGAACCTGATGTGGTCTTCTGTTGTTGTGCATACTGAGATGCTTTTCTGCTCACCATGGTTGTAAAGAGTGATTATCTGAGTTACTGTATCCTTCCTGGCAGCTCAAACCAATCTGAACATTTTCCTCTGATCTCTCTTATCAACAAGGTGTTTCCACCCACAGAACTGCCGCTCACTCAGTGGTTTTTGTTTTTCACACCATTCTGTGTAAACTCTAGAGACTGTTGTGTGTGAAATTCCCAGGAGATCAGCAGTTTCTGAAATACTCAAACCAGCCCATCTGGCACCAACATCCATGCCACGATCAAAGTCTTTACTTTTGTTTTGTGAAATTCAATAGCATTCATAGACCAGACACATAACCTTCTTGTCCCGGGGGCCTGGGCTACTGATTTGTCCACCCCTGTGTTTAATTTTAGGAGTCTGTGTAGCCTCTTGCGCTTTTTTTCTCTACCTTTCTATGGCATTCTTGAAGGTTGTAAAATATTAATGATGGAAGACTGAGGGGAAAGAGATCTTTAATGTGAGAAAGTAATCCAAAGGGGAAAGCTTCTGCCAGGATTAATTAATGAATTTAATCTCTCTGATGTATGGGGAATGAAACACGCAAAATGTCAGACATTATGCCTGTATAAAATATTGAATAACCAAGTTAGTGCCCTAAGACCTGAGAGCTTTAATGTCGAATAAATGCTGTGGTAAAGGTATGGAAAATTGTAGCATTAATCCTGTTTTTTTTAATCAATCTTTTCTTTTCTTCGTACTCACGTGTGAATGTTAATGAATGCCAATCACCCGTAAATTACCAGGCGTGTACACGGCACAGCCGATTTGCATTTGCAAACTCCATTAAAAGCAAAACTCACACTGAAATGACAAACGAGACTTTCTCAGTCTCGTGGAAGTGAAAGTTATTTTGACTCACGTCTATGCCAATAAAAATATATATTATTTAACGATGTAACTGCACTTGAAAGGCCAAAATCTGGAGCCAAGTTAGGGAAAAGGTGGATTCAATGTGAATTAAGTGAGGTGAAAAGAAAATTGTTATACTGTACCCAGGTGATCGTGGACATCAAGAACATTACACAGAGAAACTGCTGTGTTTAATGTTTTTTTTTTTATTCTAACTGAAGTGTCTTGGTAACTCTCGACCAGAAATCCCTTACTCCCTCCCTGATGCCATGTTAGAAAATCAGAAGGGCCTGTGTCCACAGGAAGCGAATGCTCTGCGGTACACTAAGGAGTATACGAAGCATTGCAGCTTGAGACATACCAGATCGGTCACTTATCGCTCACTTAGTTCTGGCTCTAATAAAGTGTTGGACAGCTTTAAAAGAATGCAGCAGCAAAGGGAACGGACTTATACACCGTCTGAGTCCGTCTTCCTTTTATACAGCGACATTCTTAATTGAATGATTGGTCTTATTTGTCTGAATTTATGAATCTATGTTGGCTTCCTTTTTTGAATATTTAATATTCCTTTAGTTAATTCCTTTAACATGAAACATGAACGATTGAATTTCACAAATGTTTTATTAAATTTGTGTGTGTAACTAAAAATACACAAGCTATTTAATCTTGACAGCATAATCCTTATATACAAGTGTAGTAATTCATTGTGATTTATATGATTTGAAGCCAATCAATCGAGTCTTCTTATGCACAATTTTACACACACTCAGGAGGACGAGTAGGATACAAACGATTTTTTTCCTAAATTACGAGATTTTCATGAATACCAAATTTCTTGTGTTTCTTGTATAGGTTATTGCAAGCTATCACTCCAAAAAAATATCTTAGCAAGTAAAAATATCTTGAATATATGCAAAATAACTAATACTTCTCTTTCTTAAATCGTTTTTTAAACAAATATAAGATTATTAAGTCTGTTTCTAGCTAGATGTACTCATTTCAAGCTTGAAATTGTCTTGTAGTATTGGCAGATAATTTTGCTTATTTCACGTGTTTATTTTCCGTCTAATCGAACACAGAGGTACTGAAGTGTCCACAATAACAATATTGTGGCTGTTGAATAGGGAGTTAGAACCAAGATGATCAATTTCAGATTATTACTTGGATAGATTTCCAATAACATTCAGTAGAACTTCATTAAATGTTTTACTTTAACCAAGCAAAATACGTGGGTAAAAATTTTGTCTTGTTTTGTATATATCTAAAATGCCAATGAACACAAAACGCTTTGCAGATTCGATCATTCATCTTCAGTAACTGCATCATCCTCTTTTTTTCCCCTCTCTCTCAGCCATTCCTCTGGGAAGGATGGTAGTGAATAGATTAATAGAATATGAACACATGCACAACCATGTTGCAGTCATCTTGTCGAGCTGCTCCACTCACCCTCAATGATTGCCCTCCACATGATTCAGAGAGAGAGAGAGAGAGAGAGAGAGAGAGAGAAACAGAGAGAGATGGGAGGGGAGAGAGACATAGAGAGAGAGAGGAAAGGAAAGGTGACCGGAGCTGGATCATTAATCCTAAGCACTTTGTTTTGACAAATGGAGAGCAGAGGGAGAGACAGAGAGAGAGAGAGAGAGAGAGAGAGAGAGAAGGGGAGAGAGAGATGCTGCAGTCAATAATCGGACAGAGAGAGAGGAGATTATATAATAGTTAAAGGAAGCACACTGTGCTTTGCTCCGTGGTTTGGATTACTGGCTAGCAAGATGCTCGCATTTCTCTGATTTCTCTTCATATCAATCTTACGCTTCACTGCTGCATAGCATGAACGACAGAGCTGCGGACGGAGGAGAGGGATGGATGGAGGATCAGTGGGAGAAATGGTACAAATGAGGCTGTGTGACCGTATGTGTATGTGCGTGTGTGTGTAAAATGATGGCAACACACTGTTTTTCTAGCATCGCTAAGGGACGCCCTTGACTGAGAGTAACCCTGTGTGTGTGTGTGTGTGTGTGTGTGAATTGCACTAGAGGTGACAGGTGAATCACTTAAATAGTGTTTAGTGGCTTTGGTTTCACCTCTGGGGGGAAAGAAGCTGCTCATGGCACTCAACGCTTCCTAAGCTTAAAGTTTCATATTAAATTTTCATGATTAGATCATTTTTGCTATATTACTCTAAAATGTGCTGGTATTTCAATATATAAAGTATTACTTCGAACTCTTCATATTACTATAGTATTTAATACAGACATTTTAGGAAACTGCAGAAAATTGTCAAATTGCAGTAGTTCTCTCAGCAACAAGGTCAGTCTTGCTGCAGAAATAGGTTAGCTGCTGCGTAACTTATTAATAGAATGAGTATGTGTTCAAGCAGGTCTGTTTCTTTTCTGTAAGTATGGGGATTTACTTTCATGATGTTGATCATGTGTGGACACTAAATTTGTTAAAAGTTAAAAAAAAAATTCCGAGCCGACTAGGACTTTTTCATTTTTGTGAGATTTTGATTTCTTAAATATTAGGATTATATTAGAACAGGAGTCAAACTCAAGGCCTGCAGGCCAAATACGGCCCATGCAAACTTGCAAAAAAATAATATCACTATATACTACTCAATATTTTCACACTAGACAAGCAACATCTAGAATTCACAGCAAACCAGTAGCGTAACAACCTCGTACATCCTGCCCATGTCACTGCACAGCGCGTGGGCTCACATCTCAGTGCTGAAACGCTGGTTAAAATCCAGCCCTGCTACGTTTGATGTGAGTCAGACCCAGATCTAAAAATGATTCGGAAACGCACAGGGTGTTGCTCTTTAGTGTGATTCAGTGAGTAACTCCAAATCCCAAAATGTATCACCCAGAGAAGAGTTAAAAAAGAAAGACTAATGGAGCACAAAGACAAGAGAGATGGGAGATAAGGACAGCTTTTCTTTCAAACCCATTTATTAGTGTTAATCGATAGAATAGTTAATAATATAGGAAAAAAAATCAATAGCCTTAGATTGTGACCCTTCACAGGCTTACAAAAATGCTGATGTGGCCCCTGTATTAGGAACATGTAGTCCTATTTCACCTATCCTAACCATCGAGGTGGTGTTTCAACACCTGGATACCTTCTTGTGTGCACGTGCACTTATATCGGGACCTTTATCACAAAGACACACAGTGACCATATAAAAGTATAAAATGCCATCATTAATACTTTACTTCTTCTTGCCTTTGTACATATGTCGGGCATCTGCGTATCAGTTTGTGATTACAGGTGAACCTGTCCTCCAAAGAGTGTGATAGTCTCATATTAATTTCATAAAGGTCTTTAGTCAGCTATGAGGGATCGATCTATACAGCACTTGCCTTGCAATTATAGCTGGGAGCTGCATCCCTCTGCATGCCGAGCCCTCGTGGGGGTATCATGGTATGTGAGAATACTGCTACCCTGGTGGACTGGGTTGCCCTTGTGCTTCTACACTTATAGGGCTGAATTGCGAAGTTAGTGATCAACCCTGATCAAGGTTACCCTTGGCATCTTTCAGCAAACCCTTACTGGCTGTCAGATTTGGGTTGGTGACCATTCAACCTACTTCATCACTGGATCATCATCAGCTAGATTTTGCTCAGTAATTTGTCCAGTCACAGTAGACTACTGAGTGGCAATGCTGTGCTTTTCTTTGATGCTGCATTGCTGAGGGGGTTGTCCTCAGAATATCGCACTTAGTGGTGAGTCGTGGAATTGCCGAACTCACACAAACACAGCTTGGCTCCAAAAAAAAGGAACGTAAGCATCATAATGCAGGACTCATGCTCATGTGGACAATGTCAAAGCTGTCTGGTATCTGTAGACGAGCATCATTTCTGTATTTAGTGTCAGTGTTAATCATCTCACAGAGGCAGTTGCCATGTGACACAGATGTTTCATGCTCAGAATGCCAGTGGAGACATGGCATGCACACTTGGCAGATCTAGACGCCAGCTTGGAGTCAGAGGTGTTAGCCGTAAATGAGCAGGGACAGTGACAGATAATGTCCAGAGCAAAAGACAAGAAGAGAGCTCCGAGTATTTGTCATGGTGGATGGATGGCCTAGCATCACATATGGCTCAGCTGAAAGCTATGATGTTGAAGCAGAAGCGGCTGTCAGCAAAGCATCTGACAAAGACCTGAACCCGAATTTTCCTCCTGTTCCATATATGAACAAGATGAGGATGTTATATAAGTGGTTGCATCTGGAAGGCTCTTTGAGTACAAAGGCTGAGTCACAGTTGTCATTGGTCTCTCCAGCAATGGCCAGGAGCGAATATGAATTAGCCTCTACAAGCTCACAAGCTAAGGGAAAAAAGGCTTTAGATTGGCCAAAATAGCCTCAGCATAGCAAGGGCCCATGTTAGTTTTGACACAGAGGGAAAAACGTCGGCGCCAAATGAGTTGTTTCAAAAGACTCTAGCAGAAAAGTCCTTTGCTATTCCGCAGTACACGTATTATATTAGGAGCATTAAAGCAAGCACTAGCTTGACAGCAGCACCACACCCCAGGTTGGTGGTGGATTTTAGCCAGTATGATTGAGGATGAACAAGTCGGCCTGGGCCACATGCCGACACTTGCACTGCCTTCTTAGTGGTTTTACTTGATGAGGTGCTACAGGCAGATACACACTGCCCAAGCACAGAGTGCAAGTGCTGACATTTCATTCTGACAAAGATGTCTGAGATGCACAGGCAACACACTAGTGTAGCACGCATTGGATCGGTCACTGAAGTTGACAACAACAGTCTGTTGTTGTCTGACCCCTCTGTGATGAGGTTAATTGAACCCGCACTCCTGGCAGTAGGGCACTCTCAGCCAATGTGATCCTTGGCCAACGCCATTTATGGCTGGTTCGATCGAAACTACTAAGTGTGGGCAAGGCAACCCTATTAAATTTGCCCCATATATACCAGGGTCAGTCTTTGGGTCTGATCAAAGAAGCCCTAGGGAGGATAATACAGTGTATTTATACAGTTATGTGTATACAGGTAAGTAATTTTGACAAGTGGACACATCAGTATTTGATCTTCAGTTAAACAGTATGTAAAGATAATGTTCTGTAATGTAACGAAAAACAATGGAAATTTGACTTTGCAATCATTTAGTTAAAAAATATTAACTTGATGTCATTTTGTCTGTAGAAAAAGTAAGTACACTCCTGGCTTTACTAACTGATCTTGCCCCATTTGGCAGAAACAGCGTTATGTAGGGGTTTCCTATAACTGTCTACCAAGTCCCTGACATTTACTGGGAGAAATTTTTGTCCACTCCTCCATGCAGAATTCTTTCAGCTGTGCAATGTTTGAGGGGTTTCTTGCAGCCTGTTTCAAATTCCCCCACAGCATTTCTATAGGATTGAGCTCTATTGAAAGTAGGCCATTCCATAACCCTCCATTTCTTCCTTTTGAGCCATTCATTGGTGGAGTTACTTGTATGTTTGGGATCATTATCCTTTTGGAAGGTCTACTTCTTCAGCTTTAACTTTTTTGACACATGGCTTCACATTCTCCTCAAGCATTCTCTGGTATGAAAGAGAATTCATAGTCGATTGTATGATTGCAAGTCGGCCAGCCTCTGAGGCAGCAAAGCGGCCCCAAACCATACCATTTCCACCACCATGCTTTACAGTTGATTTTCGCCAAACATGGCTTCTGGTACTGTGACCAAACAACTCTATTTTTGGCGCTTTTTCCCATAGCACATTGTTCCAGAAGGCCTGGTCCTTGCCTAGGTATTCTTTAGCAAACTTTAGTCTTCATGTTCTTTCCTGACAGCAGAGTCTTCTTCCTGGCTCACATCCCATGTAAGTCAAATTTGTGCAGTCTCTTTCCAGTGGTAGACTTTGTCATCAATAGTGGCAAGAGTTACCTGCAGATCCTGTGTTGAAATTCTGAGGTTCTTAGAGACTTTGTTTATCATCATACAGTCTGTACTCGGGTTAAATTTGCTGGGGCGGCTTGGTATGGACAAGTTGGCAGTGGCTTTAAAACTTTTCCATTTGTCTTCCAGACAGTGGAATGATTGATTTCCAACATTTTGGAAATCTTCTTAAACCCCTTCCCAGACTCACGGGTGGAACTTATGAACTTATGCAGAGCTTATGAAGCTTTGCACAATCTTGGCATTTTCTCATCCAGCCTCATGAGGGAGCTTCACCTATGAGACTTTAATAAAAGTTCACGAAAAGGCTGAGTACACTTTGGCTGAATTCTCCTGTGTTCTAAAAGGAAACCACTTCCTTGGGGAAACAAACTCTACATGGTTTTAAGTAAACACTACCTATTAAAATATATTTTCATTCAGAAATATTTTTATGCATGGGCATTAACTTTTTGTCTTTTCTGTCATTATTTGTCTTTATTGAAATGTCCTTATGACAATGAAAAATGCATATTCAGTCTCCATGATGTGTATCTTGTGACACATGCACTTGTGCTGCATGTTGATTTCAGTTATTCAGGAATCTTTTAAATAAATGCTGTGATTCAATGTAAATATCATGAAAAATAGAGTTTTTATCACTACTGAACTGAGGAAACTACACTATGTACAGATTTTTTCTGCCGTTGCTGCTCATTGGTCTAAAATCCACCATAAACAGGAAAATGTTCACAATCTAGGCCCTTTAAAGATCATTACAGAAAACATTACATATAATTTTAGGAGAATCAGTGTATTAATTACTGGGGAAAATCTGGTTTAATATATAGGATACGTTTGTGTTTTGGTTGTCTGAAACAGTCACAGAATGTAGAGATCACATGGCTGGCCAATATTTTCATGGCATTACCCAGTTCTCATCTCACCATAGACTAATACATGTTTTTATATTTTTCAGGTTGACCCATGACATAAGTTTAGACGAATTTGAGGATGAGGACTTGTCAGAAATCACAGAGATCACAGATGAGCGAGGCCTCAGTCTTAACTGCAATGGCCTCGACATCAAGGTATGAGAAAATCTCACAGTTATCTGTCTGTTACTTGAGCTGCTGATCTATACACACACACACACACATATACAGTGTGGCTGTGCCATCTTTAGCAGCAACGACTGCAACCAAAAGCTTCTGATCTTTCATATCACTGTGGAGGAATTTTGTTCCACTCTTCTTTGCATAATTATTTTAATTCAGCCACAATGGAGGGCTTTCAAGTCTGAACTGGCTGTTCAGGTTTTAGCCACTCTAAAACCTTAATTTTGTTTCTTTTGAGCCATTTAAGTGGACTTTTGCTTGTGTTTCGGATCATTGTCTTGCTGCATAACCCTATTGCATTTGAACTTCAGATCATTGACTGATGACCGGACACTCTCCTTCAGGATTTTTTGGTAGAGAGCAGAATTTATCATTCTGTCAGTTATGGCAAGTCGCCCAGGCCCTGAAGCAGCAAAGCATCCCCACACCATCACACTACCACCACCATGTTTCACTGTTTCATGATGTTCTTATTGTGGAATGTTAGCTTCACGCCAGAGGTAACAGGACCCATGTTTTGCAAAAAGGTCCACTTTTGACTCATCAGTCCACAGAACATCCCAAAATACTTGGGGAGACGAGTCTTTATGTTTCAATTTCGCCTTGCAACTCTCCCATGGATACCATTTTTGACCAGTCTCTTTCTAATGGTGGCATCATGAACTCTGACCTTATCTGAGGTGAGCGAGGCCTGCCGTCCATTAAATGTTCGTTTGGGTTCTGTTGTGACTTCCGGGATGAGTCGTCCATGCATTCTTTGGAGGATGGAGATAATGGCTCTGACTGTGTTTCGCTGGAGTCGCAGAGCCTTAGAAGTGGCTTTCTAACCCTTTTTGATATATTTCAATAACTTTCTTTCTCACCTCGTCTGGAATTTCTTTTGATCGCCGCATAGTGAGCTGCTTGTTGAGACCTTTAGCCTAGGTTCTATTTAACTGATGTTCAGATTCAGCTTTTTCCACACAGAGCCAGTTGGATGAAATTATCATGTAAAAGCTGTGTTTTGTGTTTACTGAGGTTATATTTGTCTTATATAAAATTTTGTTGGAAGATCTTAAAAATGTGTGACAAATATGCAAAAACAGAAAAAAACAGGAAGGGGGCAAATACTTTTTGAATGGCCCTGTATGTTAAAAACAGAATCACCCACCCATTACAGGTAACTGAATATTACAGCTCCTCCACTGAATAAAAATACAGTACTGTATTTACAGATGTTAAAAATATAAAGCGTGATTTCCGCTAAACTTCACCACCCAGAAAACAGAAAAGAAGTGTGTGTGTGTGTGTGTGTGTATTTTCAGCTTTGACCACAGTGGAGGTAGGAGTGTTAAAAGAAAAAAGATTCTCAGTTGCCATGGAAATAAAGGTTCTGACATCTTATTGATGGCCGAGTCAGCCACATTCAGCTTTAGCTTTAAGTCCAAATTTTTAATTTTAGCGTAAATGGTTGTGTATTTTCATGGATTATTGTTTTGTTGAATATTCTGAATATGAGCAACAATGTGCACATTACCGGTACTGAAGAATATATCCTTTAATGTTGTGAGGATACACTTTGCTGCTCAAAAAGTCCTGAAGATTCATTTCGAAATGATCTCGTGTAGGTCAACTAATGCGGAGCTTACGGTCGCAATCTTGGTCACATGACGTCACTAGAGAAGTCACCTAACATTAGCATGCTTGTTAACGAACTTGGCTAGCTAGCTATCATATATCAGGTAGCCAGTTGAGTTAGGTAAAGTCGCTAAAATATTACAGTGTGTAATTAAAAGAGGAATTCTACGCTGAAGCAGTACTTCAGTGAAGTATACTTCAGTGATGTTGATTCTCCGACGCTTGTCATTTGGCAAAATCAGGAAAATCTTTAGCATTGTGAAATTCTGTGTCTTTTATCTATACGATATGAAAGTTCTCTCTCTCTCTCTCTCATACACACACATACATGATTAGAGCCACTCCTGTAAAGTGCGCTGGCATATTTGTGCCTGCTGTAATGTCATTAAAAAGTCATTAAATATGAAACATTGCATGCATACAGAAGTCATGTCTCATGCAATTTTTTTTTCTAAATGTGTCTCTTGGGTAAACCTGATCCTCCTGCTACACAATACAGTCGTAACGTTGCGCTAATGTCCATCGATCTGTCTGTTTCTCTGTAAAGGGAAAGCGGAGAAATGAAGGATTGTGTGCTGGCGCAATACAATCAATTAATTTTTTTTAATTAAATATACGTATGTAATATGCAACATATTTAACAGTACAGCATTAATATAAAATGCTATATTATGTAGATTTGTGCATATAGTGCACTAGTATAGATTATATAATGCAGTATTATACAGCTGTTATATGATATGTTGTTGTTATTTAGTATTATTATTCAGAGTTTTTATTCAGATTATTTCACAGAAAAACAAACCAGTCCGCTAGTGCTGATGTTGCTATGCAGGTCTCTACATCGCTGTGTGGTTTTTTAACGTAATAAAATCACGTCCAGTCAATAGTCTTGTGTCAGAGGAATAGTGTCTGTGGTCAGTAGGTGTGTTCCGAGCACATCATTTTAATAACCAGCCATTATCACAAAGATGCAACTCGATACCCGATCACTCTGTTGCGGTAATGACACTACATCATCTCTTACTTTTATTAGATATTAAAGCTCCTTACTTAACTTATATTTATAATTAGATTCTTACTCATAGCTGTCTTTCCTGTGGCAAAAAAAGAAGAAAATCAGGCCTCGTCTATTAATTATTCAGCGAAGTCGTGTAAGTGTTTGTCAGGCCAGAAACATTTCTGTTCGTTCAGATTTACAAACGCATCAGTAACACTGCTTTACTCTTTTTGTCACATAGAAGCAGTGAATTCAAATCTGATTTGTTATAATTATATTTTTTTAAAAAAGTTATAGTGCCCTTTTTACACTTTCTTATTTCTTACTCTTTTTAGCACAGCAGCATTTAAACACAAGGGTTTGCTTCCTCATAACTGAAAGATATGAAAACAGCGAACTCACAGTCACGGAGTTAACTTTCTAGTCTCGCCACATGCACGTGTGTCAGTAGGTTAGTGTTTTCTGATGGTTGTGTCTTAGAGAGTATTATCTCCAACATACTATAGAGTATTATACTATAGGCTCAGGGTAGTACAGCATTAATCTCTCTTAATAATGCTGATTGTGATATTTTTTTCCTTCTGCAGAGCTATAATTTGGTGTGTGTGTGTGTGTGTTTGTGTGTAGGGGTCATGCCGTGTCCCTCTGCCCCATCTCCAGTCAGTTGCCTGGCAACAGGCTCAGGATCTCTTAAAGAGACAAGGCGTGAATAGAGAGTGAAGGAAGAAAGAGAGAGAAACTTAGACAGAAGGTTGTTTCTGCATTAGGCAGCTTTAGAGCCACGTTTCCAAATGCAGCTGTAGAGAAAAATGTTCCGTATGAAGCATTAATACAACGAAATGGAAACGTTTATGTTGTAATCGTTAACCGCAAACAAAGAATTTAATCAGCCAAGACGTACATACATAGCTAATATATAGCTAACAAAATATAGAAGTAATAAAATCTGTAAAAGGCACAACAGGGCATTGTTGAGCTAAAACAGTAGTAGTAACCATTCTGAAGTCATTCACTCCCTTAACACATACACTATATGGCCAAAAGTATGTGCACCCCTGACCATCACTCCCAGATGTGGTTCTTCCCCAAACTGTTGCCATATAATTGTGTAAAATGTGTGTAAAATTGTGTCTTTGTATGCATATGAGTATGAGAAAAGTTGCCTGATTAAGAAAGAATATTAAAAGATGTAGTTTCCCTGTGTAGCTCCTTCACTAAGATCTTTCACTAAGATATCTTATCCTGTCCTCTTGCTCACAGCTCTGAGCAGTACTCATGGTGCTACTTTTCCACCTGATTTTGAGCAGACAGAATCACAGGCGAAATTGCCTGCTTTTAATTTAGGAAATTTAGCAAATGCAATATGTAATAACCCACACTTCCTATTTTTGCAATGACTTCCCACTTTTTTTTTTTTTCACAATCCTCCCATAAATGCATGTGTATGTTAATGAGATTTGCATTTTGTGTGTCCGGGGATGCAGGCTGCTTAAACTGCGTGCTGCACACCTTTTATAAAGAACACAGCACACAGAGCGCTGCTAAAACTGAGCTTTAGGTCTTAATGGCTCTATTTTCATGATCGTAGCCCACGTGCAAATGTGTAAGATGAGGTATCCAATTGCAATAAGCAATGCGGTAACATTTTCAGTACATAATGACAGTTCAGTACAGATTTTATACTGATTTTTACTGGTAGAAATGCACTTTTTATAATAAATACAGTCAATGATGGTCAACAATGATTATGGCAACATGACACAGAGTTCACAAGCTTCACACACACACACACACACACTCTCTTTCTCTTTCTTACTAATGTGTGATTTTCTATAATTACTCTCCCACCGTCTCTCTGCCTAATTAGTTTGACTCGCTCTCCTCCTCCAATCGCTTAAGGGTCATGTGGTGCGACCATCCAGTAGCGTTGCTCGGAGGGCGGAGCCAGGCGCAGTGGGCCATGTCTGCTCGGAGACGCTTCCCTTAGAGATGATCAACGGAGCAGAGGGAACACACACTGGTGACACACGCGCCACAAGCACACGCTCCAAGGATACATGCACCATGGACACGTACCGACCCAAACGGCCCACCACGCTCAACCTGTTCCCACAGGTGCCCCGCACACAGGTACAGCTACAGAGCGTGAGAGCGTGTGTGTGTGTGTGTGTGTGTTTTTTGGGGGGGTGGAAGGTGGGGGGATTACACTGGATCAGGATTGTAACAGGATCTCTTATGTTATTATATGTCAATGCAATGATATCTACCTGCTGTGTAAGTGTATAACAAAGTGTGTGTGTGTGTGTGTGTACATGGCCTGTGTAGGAATGTTTAGTATTGTATGATCTATGAAGTCTGTTTTCAACCGTATAGCTACTCTGTGTGTGTGTGTGTGTGTGTGTGTGTGTGTTTACAATGAGTTATAAAGTCTGCTCAGGATGGCGATGGAGGAGATTTCACTCCTTGTGACTGTAGTGTGACATCACACACACACACACACACACACACACAATAGGATCTGTTGTTTGCAGTAGATGCAGGCTTTTTGTCTTTATTGTGTTTGTATTGACTCTTATTATGAAGAATTTAGATTACATTGGTTTGCGTTGTTTTAAAAAGAATCGGACACACACAATATATCGACTTTTGTGTGTTTGAGAATATAAACTGTAAGTGCACGGGTGGTGGTGATGGTGTGTGTGTGTGTGTGTGTGTGTGTGTGTGTGTGTGTGCGCGCGCGTGTGGGGGGGTGGTTATAGTCAACTTGGCCGATGTAATTCAGATATTTTGGTAATTTAATTGGCCCATAAACCATATTTTACCATTTGTGCTTGGTTGTTATTCTCGTGGTCAGAAATGAACACTCCCACACTAATGTGGGTGGAGCAATGCAGCAGGGGGCGTGATCTTTGAAATCACCTGCATCAATGGTCCTGAAAGTACCAAAAGTGTACCGTATAGTGCTGTGATAATAGACCTGGTCTTTGTGTTTGTTTTATGATCATTGACACATTAAAGCTATAGAGAACATGTGTATGTGTGTGTGTGTGTGGAGAGGGGCGATGAAGGCATTGTGGTAATTGCACAGTGTGTGTGTGTGTGTGTGTGTGTGTGTGTGTGACCTCTTATTTTGTCCACCCCTATTTATTGGTTAAAGGCTATAATCTAGGGTGTGTCCCAAATTGTAATCAGCTGTGTTTTGAGACAGTGTACACGGTGCACATGCTCACTGAGAAGAGCCGCTAGAAATAGCTGGTCAAAAGGCTTCTCATAACAACCTTGTGCCATAAGATTTTTTTTTTTAATCTGAATTACCAGGGCGATTGAGCTCCAGAGCAACAACAAAGTTGGCACATATACTTGCCACAGTATTGATATGCGCTCGTGAAGCATAATAGGTAATGATGCACAGATTTCTTAAGATGGGGATGATGATACTGGCTAAATGTGTGTTTTTAATGGCACCAAGCAGTGCACCATCCAGAAGAAGACAGCGTAGTTTATAATTGGATTTACTCTATCCCCTAATCTGGGTCAAAGATCATTTAGGAATAACTCTGTATGTGGTATTAGGCCTCGGCAGGAGCCTGTATCTTCTTTTGAGAGACGCCGATACTGATTCATGTAAATGTGTGCATTTTAGCAATACCTTCATCAATAGTATTTTTATTAAAAATTGTTCAGTGAAAAAGTGTGACAGAATTTGCCGCATAGGCTTAATATGAATCATTTCGTAACCTGACCTGGTGGCACATCGATAGATCAAACCAGCGTTACATCACAGTAACGAAGATCTTACTTCCAGGTAGAAAACGCTGGTACAGATGTGATTATCAATATACTTAGATATCGTCTACTTCTAAATATCCACAGAATAGAGGTTTTCCTTGCCACTTAGGGATCTAAATCTATATCCAGATTCCTGTAAAGCTGCTTTGTGGAAGAGACCACACCCATCATTCAGAATAACTTTTCTCTTCTCTCCAAACCATGCCACGAAAATGCCTCTCGAACCATAGTTTTATTTAAACATGTTCCTGTATGTTTGAGCTTAAATTGTTACAATTTGTGCTCAATGTTGCTCATTTTCATGAGGGGTGCCAATAATTCTGGAAGGCGCTGTACATCCTGCTGTTTTTTTTTTATAGGAGTTCCCCATTGAACCATGACTCCTCTGTAGATGTAGAAATAATTATACAGATGGAAGGAATGGGAGAGGTGTAAACTTGGAGTGTGTGTGTGTGTGTGTGTGTGTGTGTGTGTGTGTGTGGAATTATTTTCTTGTGTCACACCCTCACAAGTCGCCTCGCAACCTCGTAGATACTGTTGCCATGGGGACAGACCACCATCACCATCACTCCTATTGACACCAGTGAGAGTGAGTCAGCTCAAAACAAGGACATAAACACGCAACATTAAATACATTTGCAGATTTATTATAGTGGCTCTAATGCCAAGTGTGCGTGTGTGTGTGTGTGTGTGTGTGTGTGTGTGTGTGTGTGTGGTACCCTTCGATGGACCGGCGCTCTATCCAGGGTGTATTCCTGCCTCAAAACTGTGTTGAAATGGTTTCACTTTTCTCTGAGTAGCATTTGGGAAGGAGTCTCCAGTATCAGCACTTTGTTTAAAAAAAAAAAAAAAAAAAAAAAAAAAAAACAGCCTTAAATTGAGTGTCCGTAAATGTGGACACTGTGAAAGGGTTAGCATCAAACATCCTTCAGTGGTGTGTTTCCTAATCCTTTGGGTGTGTTTAGAGCATCTTCGGGGTGAGCTGTTTGGGCGTTCAGGGGTATTTAGGGTCTAATTTCAGGGTGTGTTCGGGGTTATCTGTATTGGGGGTGTTTCAGGATACCAGGTTGTCTTTAAGGTGTTTCAATTTTGAGAAGATGTTACAGTGGCTGATGGGAAATGAGGGCAGACGTGAACCGTGGAGGGCAGGATGATTCCCTGTGCCAAAGTTGTGAACAATTGGCCCTCTGTTATGGGTGTAGAGGGAGAATGACAGAGAGGGGAATGTAAAGAGAGCAGTGAAGTGTGTGTGTGTGTGTGTGTGAGAGAGAGTGAGAGAGAGAGGAAACAAGTCCAATCCCTAATGAATGCTCTACACGTCGCACAGGCGAGACAAAGGCTTCCTGCCCAGCACACACGGGGTCTCCAGGGAGCTGTGGGTTGTGTTCAGTATCTAATAAGGACTAAAGATGTTGTAGAGACAAAGATCCTGGAAATGCATTGAAACGTATTGAAACTCTAATTAATGAGTTATGATTGTGTTACTGTGTTGGGAGTGTCACGCTCATTTAGTGTTGGTCCATCAGGAAATATTCCGCCTGGTGTGTGTGTGTAACTGAGCAAATGTGGTCTATTCCTTCCTTTTTCCCTTTCTCTCCACCTTTCTTCTTTTTTCTATTCTCATTTCCATCACTTCACTTCACTTCACTTCACACACCAATCAGGATTGTGCTCTTGCTCTCTTTCCCCCTGCTGATCCCTCTCTCTCTCTCTCTCTCTCTCTCTCTCTCTCTCTCTCTCTGTCTGACACACAGGACACACTGAACAACAACTCGTTTGGAAAGAAGTACAGCTGGCAGGAGAAAGTCTCACACTCCACCTCCCCGCAAAAACCAGGTGAGTTCTTCTGTCCGTCCATCATCATTCTGATAAGGAAACGATACTCTACCGTTCTCTACCGTTCACGCCGGGTGGTGTTCATTGTGGCCCGTAGAGTGAATCGGTTAAGCGGATTAAGACGAGTCTACAGTGATGATGGTGACGCGTCTGCGATGGTGTTTATGTTAATTAAACCATCTCGTAAACCAAAAATCCATTAGCCAACATGCCTTATTGTGTATTTGCCAGTCCAGTCCATATTTCCTTTCTAGCAGGAAGTATCAAGGAAGCTAAACTCAAAGTAAACAATTTTAACGAGTAATCGAATTTATCAAGCCTATATCAAGCCAACGTGGGTACAACAGACACAAATTATGTCTGAACGATGTCATACGCAACACAAAATAAATAAAATCCTGCTCGATAGTTATTCTTTCGAGCAATTGCGTGACTGGTTCTCCTGCAGCCGGATTTAGTAAACAAATGGAACAATGCTGATTCATCACCCTGAGTTTAGCAGCTCATCATTTGTTGGCCTTTATTGTCCACGAGACAAAAGGACGAGAGAGGAAGTTAAGCAAACACTGACACACAGACTCGCACAGGCTTTTTTCCACTGGTATGTGGGACACGTTCGTTTTTTCTCTTGTTACTTTTTAAATATTTTATTATTGTGATGAAAATGTAATTGAACTTTATAGAGTTTTGGTGCTTTGTGTAAAAAAAAAAAAAAAAAAAAAAAAAAAAAGTAGTTCTGACTTAAGCTTCAGCAAAACTACATATTGTAAAGTACGTAGTTATGAAAATATCATAAAATATATTACACTATATATTACACCATCCTAATTATAACTTTTTTCATTATGATTATGATTCATTATGATGAAAAAAAATTGTTGTTTCATGTGTGTGTTTTTCAGGCGATCTGGCACCTCGTGAGCACATCTGTTTAAGCGACGAGGACAAAATCAAAACTGAAACCAAAGACTGCGGCACCTCGACAGACACGCCCACCAAACGTCCAGCCCCTCCCAGACAGGCTGTTCCATCTGTAGCCCCGCCCATTAAAGCTAGTGCGTGCGAGCAGTCAGGGCATCGTGACCGTATTCGATATCACACGGATGTGTGCGTAGAAGCTACTGAGGAGATTTACCTGACTCCTGATAGACCAGGCCGCATGTCAGTCATCACCGACGGTGAGGCCCCGCCCCCTTATCATCCTCCGCTTTACGAAAAGGCGAATGCAGCCATCATGGAGGAAGAAGAGGAAGAGCCTCCGCCATCGTACGCGTCCTGCGTGGCAGCCTCTGCATCACTTGATCTCAGGAGTAGGAGAAGAAGAAACAGCCGAGGAGGTGCAGAGCTCAGGAGGAGAGGAAGGAAGGAAGAGGAAGTGGACGAGGAAGACGAAGAGGAAACAAGGATTTCTTCAAACGGACTCTCATACGATTCAGTTAAATACACGCTAGTGGTGGACGAAGACGCACAGCTGGAGCTTGTGAGCCTGAAAGAGTGCTTTCACAGCTACAGTGATGACAGCGACTCGGCCACGGTCTACGATAACTGCGTCTCATCACCGTATGGTGAGGAATTCGAGGACGAGGAAGTGGACGTAGACGAAGTGTGTGGTGCCAGACGGGCAAGAATGGGTGGAGCCAGGCGGGAAGCCACTGCTTGCTTATCAGAAGACTCCACGCCAGAGGCAGATATTCCATTTTCTAGAAAGTTCCTCAATGTCTTCATGAATGGGCGATCACGCTCTTCCAGTAAGTGCTATCGTTTTGTGTAAGGATGCTGGTATAGCGTAACGGTCGGATACTATTCGCACTTAGTTGTATGCTTAATATTATGAAGGTTATTCATTTCTGTATTAATGTCAATTTTCGACGAAAAAAAACATGTACTCATACTGAATCTAATAAAGTGGTATGGATGCATCCCTAGTTTGGTGGATTATGCTACTCTCTTAAGCTAAGGTCAGACGTCCTAAATACTTATTTAATGGATTTATTTACTTTGTCAGTCAAAATCAGAATCTGTTTGCCATGTTACAAATATGTTAGTTAAGGAAGTAATATAAATTGTACTATGTGTTAGTGATTGTGCTTGGTGCTTGATGTTTAGTGTTTTGTACAGGTGGTACAATCATGCAAAATGGTGCAGGGTGATGCTATGGCGTCATGACGGCTGTGGTCATGTGGCATCATGTGCTTGATGAACTGATCATGTGCATAGTTCAGGACCCTGGAGCTGCAAGGCAGTGATGCCCCTGTTGTTAACCTACCAGTGAAATTATTGAACTTGGAATCAGCAGTAAATCTGTATCTATTTCTCCAGGTTCAGAGTCCTTTGGTTTGTTTTCCTGCATTGTTAATGGAGAAGAGAGAGATCAGAGTCATCGGGCCGTGTACAGGTAAGAGTCACACACCACGTGCAGACGAAAGGAAGCAGGGTTTGAGGCTGAAGGCAGTTAGTGCGGTAGAAAGAAGTGTAGTAGCCATAAGTTTGGATTCACAGCAGTAAAGCATTCCATCATTCTGCTCCAGACTCCACCATAGTAACTGCATAGCTACTTAAAGTTTAAAGTTGAAGATGAAGTGTCATGAAGAGGGCGCTGATACCACGGATTGGATGTAAAGCGGCAAAATTGTGGCAAAAATTTGGCAGGAGAACTCACATACCCAAGTGCATGATGATTGTAATCTTATTATTGTTCATTTAACCTATTAATCATTCACTAATCATGTATTACATATTATTAATTAATTAATATGAATAACCTGCTACTCTTATTAGTCACTGCCTGATTAATCCAATTATTAATGGTCTATTAATCCCAGTCTCATGCTATCAATCCTATTAATGTCATATGAATCAGGCGTTCGTGTCCCGATAATAGGTTTGTCCCCCGTCATGAGGATGAGTTGGAGCTGGAAGTGGATGATCCTTTACTCGTGGAGGTTCAGGCAGAGGATTTCTGGTACGAAGGCTACAACATGCGCACCGGAGCCCGAGGGATATTTCCTGCCTACTACGCCATTGAAGTGAGCAAGGAGCCTGAGCAGATTAAAAAAGGTGGGAAAAAAAAACATTGCTGTGCATTTCATTGCATTTTTGTTATTTAACTGATGAATTTTTAAGTCTAATAACAGTTTACTGAAATGAGTAGCAATAACATAATAGAACCAGTCTAACTACTGTAGCCAAATCTTATAGTTTTTATCAGTTAAATCCATTTCAGTGGCTTATGATGATGCGGCAATGATGTTGTGAGAAACATTTTAATGATTTTCAGTATCTAATTAGGAAAGACACATTATTAAACTTGCATTTTGTTTCTGAGAGTTTATGTGCGAAACATATTTGCCAGATAAGTAATGATGTAATGCAATGCAATGCACATGAAGATAGTTCATTTGTGTTCAGGTGGTGTATTAGTCTCATCCACGCAGGCGTGTTAAAAGTTTGTTTTGGAATTGTAATGACTCTTGTTGCTCTCTTTCGTCCGTGAATAGTGAGAAGTGCAGACTGGCTGGAGAGGTACAGCCTGAAATTCCTCGGCTCTGTCCAAGTGCCCTACCACAAAGGGAACGAGGTGCTCTGTGCAGCCATGCAGAAGGTTTGTACCAGGGTCCCAATAAAGGCCTTTTTTTTTCACGTTGTTGCAGACATTCTGCCACTTTACAGCAGTTTTCTCTCTCTCTCTCTCTCTCTCTCTCTCTCTCTCTATATATATATATATATATAC
>CM040464.1:26007766-26019205 GCA_022758105.1 Pangasianodon gigas | reverse complement strand
TGGAAAAAGACATGCCATTAATAAAAAAAAAAGTCAGTGAATTTTTTTGATGTATGTTTCACAAAGCCAGAATGTTAAGCTATTGAACAAAACCTTTTTGTGTCATATCTATGATTTATTTGTTTGCTATAAAGTAAAAAAGCTGGGTGAACATCCTCTAAGTGTGGTGATTCCATAATTTTTGCCAGGGGTTGTACATTGCATTTTTAAAAATCATAAAAACCATTCATTTGTTGGTTTTTTTTTTTTTGGTTTAAATAATAATGAATGAACGCAAGCATGGCACACTTGGAATTCAAGAAATCTTTTAAAGGTGCAATAGTCGGGTTTTTTTTTATTATTTGTACAAATTACCTGAAAAGATATATAGAAGATGATAAAAAAATAATGGTTTAGCACACATGTATAAAGTCTCTGAGAAAACCTGTTTGGGAAACTGAATTCTGGTCCAGAATGCTTGTTTGTGTTTTTATGGGTCTCCTGTCAGTCATTTTATAGACAGTCTATTCTAAGGGCCCTGTAGATCCTGGGGGTGGAGCTTAGAGAACATGGGCAGGAATGAGGAGGTGGGCTCAAGAAGTAAAAAAAAATCATTCAAATCATATTAAACCCATCTACTTAACCATTAGAGACATAATCTTAAAAAAAAAAAAAAAATCTTACTTAACGTACCTTTAATGAAAATCCTTTCTTGTTCAAATTGCGGCTGCAACACAAAGTGCTCTGGAGAAAAAGTTAAACCCGACTTGGCCACTAGAGGTCAGTGGTGTCACTCAGGAGCCTCAGCGGCCTGCTGTCCCTCATTTCATTAAGCCTGTGTGAAGAACAATACTGAAACTGACTAATATCTGCAATTCACACCAGAACCTTAGCGTAGAGACCTGCGTCACATCTCACAGTGCTGAAACACTGATCAAAGTCAACACATTTACATTTACACTTTACGTTTATAGCATTTGGCAGACGCCCTCATCCAGAGCAACTTACAGAAGTGCTTTGAAGTCTCTATCAGTAAAGACATTCTCATACTGGTTCAATAGTTCAGAGACTAAGAGTACCATCAATCTAAAAACCCTGTTGAGGTTAAAAAAAGTCATGTTCTCTGCTGTGTTTGATGTGAGTCAGATGTGATTGACTCCAAATGTATTGAAATGTATCTCCTAGAGTAGGATCTAGAAATATGTTGAAAAAATGAAAAGCGGATAGAGCAGAAAGACGAGCGAGATTTGAGACATAGGACATGTAGAGTTAATTCAGATATACTGGGGCTTAGTTTTTTTAATTTCCATTTTGTCCGAGCTTTCTTCTCATAAATAAGACAAAATACAAGATACGTGATACATTACTGAAACCATTTTAATGGCAAGTTTAGTAATTTGGGACATCTTGTTTTCATTGGCTTGTGTATTTTTATTTGCACACACAAATTTAATGATTCATATTAAAGACATGAACTAAAGGAATATTAAATATGAAAAAAATGAATAAGCTTAGCCTACATAAATGCATAAATTAAGACAAATAAGACCAATAATTCAATTAAGAATGTCGCTGTATAAAAGGAGGACGGACTCAGATGGTGTATAAGTCCGTTCTCTTTGCTGCTGCATCTTCTTTTAAAGCTGTGCAACACTTTCATAGAGCCAGCACTAAGTGACCGATAAGTGACCGATCTGGTATGTCTCAAGCTCAGCTGTGCTGTGCATTCACCTGGTAATTTACGGGTGATTGGCATTCATCAACATATACACACAAGTACAGGGTCCCTGGTTCCATCCTGAGCTTAGGGTACCGTCACCATGCTCACATGTTCACATGATCTCCCTGTGTCCATGTGGGTTTCCTTCAGGTTCTCCGGTTTCCTCCCACATCCCAGAGAATACACCAGTAGGCAGATTGACTACACTAAATCCCCTCTAGGTCTGAATGAGTGTGTGAATGTGTATGATGGACTGGTGTCTTATCCAGGGTGTATTCTCACCTCATGCCCCGTGTTCCCAAGATACACTCCCTGACCCTGACCAGAACAGAGATGAATGAACGAATGTTGAAACGTACACATTGTTCTCATTACTGCAACTGTGTGCAATTAGTCCAGACATGTTCGGTATCTGAGGACTGCTTCTATTATTTTTTTTTCTTGTGCGCTAGAGGCTACAAGGCTAAAGTAGTTAACAAGCAAGCGAAGCTTATAACAAGTTGTTATTGTGCAATCAGTATGCAGAAATCCATCTGTGAATACAAATCAATTGTGAACTATGGTATCATCTGAATCTTCTTTTCTTTAAACCTTCACCTGAGTCTCATGCTTGTCACCAAATTATGTGCTGGAGGACAGCATTTTTGTTCCAAGATGGTCGCTACTTCTTGTTTTTAGCTCTGTGATGTTCTTTTTGTTCATTTTTATAGACGACTGTGCAAACCACGTACCTAAGTCAGTTTGACATACTGAATTACTGGAGAAAGCAGTTTGAGGCGAGTGTGTGATGATTTAGTCTAGTGGTTTACATGATGCTAAACTGGAGGGATAAGGGGAGCACTGTGTGCATTGCAACTTTTTGGGGGTAAAATGTTCACCAAGGTGACTTTTTCCACTTGCATGGTGCACAGTGTTCCAGTCAAATTCCATGTGATCATTTGTCTTCCTTTATGCAAGCATGCTGGATGTGGGCAGAAATTTTAATTCAAAGCCATAACATCTGTTTCATTTCACTAACACATCATTATGAGGAACAGAAAGCCTGTTTGTAATATCAGACTGGTCCTCTGGTTACTGCTCCGGGTTCGGATCATGTCTCCATTAAGACTGATTCAAAAGATTGAATTGTTAGTTCCTTAATTATACCACAGAGTATGTTTCTAATTATGCACAGTTAATTACTTCAAGTCACGTCTAGGTAATGTGAAATCTCACTCTTAATGCCTTATAAAGGTCATTTGATATGTAATTTATGAAAAATAGCTTAATCTTGTAGTTAACCCCTAATCTGTTAGGCTGTCAAAGAAACTTTACGTTCCTTTTGTATAGTCTTATAACTGAGACTGTCAGATATTATAAGTAAAAATACTGGAACAGGTTTGGACCCCTTAGTTCCAGGGAAATTGTAAAGCTACAGCATACAGAGACATTCTATACAATTGTGCGCTTCCAACTTTGTGGCAACAGTCTGAGGAAGAATCACATATGGATGTGATGGTCAAGGGTTCACAAATTTTTGGCCATATAGTGTACATATACTAGGATATGTACCTAGTACCTCTCAAACAGAAAAACTATTGATAAAAGTGTTTTTTTTTTTCAAAGAACATATGAGAAGTGATGAAAAATGATTATCTGAAATATTTCCGTGTCTCATCTTCGCTCCTCGCTTCTTCATAAATTCCTGCTTGATGGCTCAAACAAAAGGTCTTTGTAGCCTCAGAAAGAATCATAAACCTTTTCCTGTCTTGGCTTGATGCCAAGCCGCTATCACACTGCAGTGTCTTTATGAGGATAAAGGATTTATATCGGCTCATAAAACACCCATCTAATGTGCCGTCACTGGGAAAAAGGTGAGTTTGTGTTGCACAAAAGACGACAACTTCAAAGGTTCGTCTCTAGGCTTGGCTGTTGGACCTGAATTGAAGCAGGTGTGTTTATTTTTTTGCTAATCTTTAGGATAGCACAGGGTTAATAGCTTCAATGTAAACCATATTAGTAGCATTCAGAATATTATCATCAATCTAGGTAAACATATACAACTAGATAATCTTTTAATGCTCTGTGCATCTTGGAAACATTCGTGAATTTTTTCATACGTATGTCCAAACATAGGAGCATTAAACCCTCAGGCCAAGACTCAGCAGACTACCAACACCTGGAGGACAAGAGACACTGATTCAAGGAAAAAATGTCCAAATTTAGGAAACAGGAAACAGAATTAGTGGATACATTCCTCGGGCCATCCTAACAACACACAAGTTCAAACCTACAGACACGAATGGCTGTCATGTGACAGGCTTCATGATGTCCTAGGTGTGACATCCCTTACAGAGGTTTAAAACACAAATCCAGCTGGCCCGACTCACTAGCAGTGGTATTGTCCAAAGCATTTTCTAAGCTTGTTGAATCTTCTTCAGCTTGAAAACACATCAAACGTAAAAATTGCCTGAGGAACATCAGAACGTTACACCACGGCGTTAAGCTGCTTTCTGATTCATAGAGGTTCAGCTTGGATGGGATTTCTGAAGAGTTTAAAAAAGGCAGGCCAACTCTTACAGCGCTACACGGATGCTTTTGAAGACACTTTTGTAGTCTTGTGTTTAACTAGGTTTGACAACGAAAAAAAACACTAGGTTTTAGAGAATATCACTTTTGTCCTATACAAAGCTATCAATTAGGATAGCTGTTCAAGCAGGAGGGCAATAAAACCAGATTATAATTGCTTTTATGAATGGGTTGAGTTGTTTACTGTCTGTGTGCCAGGGCCACCATTATGCTTTTTTTAAATTCTTATTATCTCCACATTGCTCGAAGGTGTGCATGTTTGGGAGCAATGCTTGCTGGGAATCTGTGGTCCCACTAAGCTAGAGCCGTACTAGAAACAAGCTGAGTCCAGACAGCAGGGTGTTCATGCATCGTTATTTTTATTATTTTATTCAGGATAAAAATGTGGCATCACCCTGCCAAAAAAAAAACCTGGGTGAAAATCTCCTAGAGCACAACACGGTGTTCAATTCCTATTGTTCAGTTACATCAGACCAAGATGTTTTAATCTGAATGTGGCATCTGAACACTATAGCTCTCTAAGACAATAACAAATAATAAGTGAGGTTCCTTGAGTGGTGTACGATCATAGCATTCTTGTTTCAGCCATAAGTCTAGTTTGGTTTGGCTGTAGTGGTTTCCACAAACTGCACTCACATTCCCAGAGCTCCTCAGAGACATTTTATGGAAAACAAAACAATTATGCACAGCAGCTTCACCAGTGGTGGTTTCACCAAATAAAAATGATAGGGCACAAAACATTTGAAATATCTCCTACAGCTTGTCTCATTCATTTTAATTCATTTCTGTTCATCTTCGTGAAGCAGTGGGTAGCGTTGCCACTTCAGCAGTACCGCTACTAAACAGCAGGGCTCACTCTTCCTCAGCATTTACATTTTTTCCTAAAAGTGGACAACAATTACATTAGTAACAATTAGTAATCTTTAACTTGAGAGAAATTTAGCTACAATTCTAACCAAAAAAATCTAAATAACCTTTCCATCCTGATAAAAAAATGAGAGAACCTATAGTTTTTCTTGTGTTGAAAGGATGTTCAGTATGAGCACATTATGAACAGGAGTCCAGAGATGAGCACAGGACATCCTTTATGATTACGACAGCAGTTCCTAGAGGGAAACTGTCTACAGTATCTAGGTAAGATTGTTCACTGAAGCTCTAAAAAAATCCCAGAAATCTCCAAGCAGATGTAGAGCATCAGCATATGGAGCTTGTTTATTGTTTATAGCACCTACAGGGACATCCAGACAGCAAGACATTATAATAATAATAGCATGAACTAGTTTTTCTGCATCTGAGACAGACATGAGACAAAAAAAGGCTGTTCTAGTAATATTATCTACATGAACTATAAATGAGAGACTGGAGTAGATAATCAGACCAAAGTCTATCACTGCTGCACATGACGTAACTGAAAGGCTAAGACCTGAACCAAGAAAGAGCCATTCCCTTAACTCTGACTAAATTTTCTAGTCTGTCTAGAGCAAGAAATATTATGATCTATAGTATGAAAAGCTGCACTGAGATTCAAGAACACAAGCAAGAAGGCACAACCCTGATTGGAGGCCAGTAGCAGGTAATTTACTACTTTAACCAGCGCAGTGTCAGTACTGTGGGGAGGCCTAAACCTTGACTAAAAGATTTTGTGTATATCTTCCCTAGGCAAATATGTGCTTAGCTGGCTAAGTTACAAACTTTTCTAGGATCTCGAAGATAAAGGGGAGGTTTGATATTGGCCTATAGTATGAGAGCTGACAAAAGTCAAGGTCAGGTTGGTAATCAATGGTTTGATATCTGCTAGTTTAAAAAAAATTAGTTATATATCCATTGCTAGAAGAAGATTTTTGATTGCTTCTGAAAGTATTTGCTTAAAAATTAAGTGTATTATTGGCTCTTGTAGATGAACTGATTTTGAGGAGGAAATCAATTAAATTAATTCAGTCTGTTAGATTGGGATAAAGTAGTCTAATCACTCTACTGACATTTTCAATTTTGTCATGAAAAAAATTTGTAAAGTATAAAGTCTAACACATAAAGGCTACTACATAGTGTTGGTCTAGAAGAAATAAGAGCCGGTCTATAGTTAAGAAGGTTCTTCTTCCATGCAATTTAAAAGACTACACTGTAATTTACTGTAAAATCTACAGTAAAATTTACTGTTCACTGGCAGCCTGGGTTGCCAATAAAATATTGTAAAATTTACAGTAAATAACTGTAAAACATATTTACAATAAAGTACTGCATGTGTTCTGGGTTTTGTGTAATTTTACTCAACATTAAGATATTATAGTACTTTACTGTAAATATATTTTACAGTTGTTTACTGTAAATTTTACAGTACTTTACTGGCAACCCAAATTGCCAGTAAATGACTGTAAAATTTACAGCAATTTATTACAGTGTACCAGTTTAATTTAACATTTAATGAGTGGTATGGTTTAAGGTGTGAGTGTGATCATAATACCAAGGTGCTGGTTTTGTATCCCTAATTATTTTTCTTGGGCTCGTTTAAATGCAGCAAATAATCGGAATTAAACCTAAGAAATTTCTGCAAACAAATGCAAACTGTGTACAGACAGAGTGTCTATGATGTACAGAACCATTTCTATTATAAGATATATTGCATAGATTGAGAGAGGGAAATGGAGATTATGGAGTGGATAATGTCTGTACATCAGAAATGCGTGCGCACCACAGTGACCTTGTTTCCTCAAGCAAAGGCTGAGAAAAAGGAGAACAATATTAATTATTAATGCTGTCCTGCCCCACCACATTCTACACAAGCCACTGCTGACATTAATCATTTTTCCCAAGCACTGATGGGAAGTTGTTTGATTTAGACCCTAATGTTCAGTGCTACCTAATTTTAGCTAACTTTATCATCTGCCTTTTATGTATTTTGTGTATTTTCTTTTTAATAGCTCATTAACAGTGACAGACATTTTTATTAAAAGAAATTTGCCCCATCATACAGAAGGATGCAAATTGAGAGGCATTCCTAAATTGCTATTCAAAGCCTTAAAAGCTGGAGGGAGTTTTTTTTTTTTTCATGTTTATCTTGCATTGAATTTAAACTGGCATGGTGACTGAGTGTATATGTGTGAGACAGCCTTTAAAAAAAAAAAAAATAGGCATTTATAAACAAGTCACATCTTGTCATTTGCTTTCTTCACATTTTTTTTTTTATTCCAGCATTCCCTCAGTTCCCACCTTTTCTCTTTTAAAGAACCCTGCTGTAGGGGTAGCACAGGTGTGTGTGTGTGTGTGTGTGTGTGTGTGTGTGTGTGTGTGTGTGTTCACACACACAAAGAGCACCTGCAGCGTAGAGGGATTATGCAGGTATTGACCATGACATTGAGGACAATTCAACCAAATCACATCAAAGAGACATTTTTTTTCTTACACACTTTAAACCACAGTGTTTGACTTTAGAGTCACTATTTGACTATAAGAATATGCTATTTTATAGAAGAATACTGTGCCATAACCTTTGCCATCTATTAATTTGATCATTTTGTATTGTTATTTTAGTAACTGTTCATTTTCTAATGACTATTGTGTAGAGTGTTTAGTTGTTGTTATTATTTTAGGTGATTTTACCCATGCTTTCTTTTTGTTATTTAGACTGAATTAACATTTTTAAATTATTTTTTAGCATTATTGTTATCATTTAATTATTAATGTGAGGTGATTTAAATAGCTGCTTTTGACTCTAATTTCAGTGTTATTATCATGCTTATAATTTGACATCTCTGCTTCTACATTTCTGAGTGTTGCTGCCTCTCACCAAGTTTTTATTGTGTTTTTATTGTGATGTTTTCTGGCTGCACATGAGCTCCGACAGCCCCGAGTTAGATTGTGGACTTCCCTTGCCTTGGCCTTCCAGACATGTGGTTTTTTTTTGTTGTTGTCTGCTGTGTGGCTTAATTGCACTGTCAGATCTGCACACTCTGCTGCTCTTGATGTTGAGCTCATTCTGCTCTGGTTTTTCGATGCTCTGCTTGTGTTATTTGGTGCCGATGTTCTCGGTGGTCTGAGCTGCCTCTTGAGCGTGGCGCCACTCTGGGCCTGTGTTCGCTTTGCGTGATGCATTGTGTAGCTCTGTGGAGCAGTTTGGAGCGCTTGCATATGTGGTGTCGGCCATCAGTGGGCCTGTAACCAGATAAACCACACGTGAGCTGCTAAACCACAGGTTTGAGACAACTTGCTAACAATTATTATTATTTTTGTGTGTGTGTGTGAGATATGTTACACCACAGATACTATCTGTACCACCTTGGTTAACAATATAACTATTTTATTATCGAGGTATAACTATCACACATCATACTACTGTAGTATATCATCTCTAATCATATGTTAACTGAATCGAATTAAATACTTGTGATTGGATTTAATAAGCTTTCAGTAAACCTGACCTACTGATTGTGTGCATTGTTGAGTGTGAAGATGCTCCCCAGCGGGAAGAACATTAACACCGTTCAGTCTCCGTTATTACTGCCTGTTATTATTCCGCCTCATTATTTCACCCCCTGTGGGAGGCATACAGGAAAATCCCGACTGCGCTGAAGAAGCGTCTGGGTGGTGTCGAGGGGTTAGCGAGAGATATAGAATGAGAAGAAAAGCAGAGCAAAAGAGAGAGCATGAATGAAAGAATAGAGCAAGACATAAAATTAGAGCAGAACAAGGAAATGAGAGAGAGAAAGCGTAGACAGAAAAGGGCAGAAGGAGATAAAGAGCACAGGAGAAAGACAGATGGAGAGAAAGAAAGAGCTAGAGAGAGAGACAGATGAAAGGAAAGCGAAAGAGGGGAGAGTTTATCCAAACACACAGATCTGAAAACTGATAGGACAAAGAAAAGTTTTTTGCTCTCTCTCTGTCTCTATCTCTCTCTCTCTCTCTCTCACACACACACACACACACACACACACACACACATCTGTTGCTCTGACTCCCTAAAAACGGCGAATCTGACTCCTGTTTATTTGCGTTTGTGTGTAATGGCGGGTGTAAACTGGCGCGAGGCGAGTGTGCTCTGTAATTACAATATTTCGCTCGCCCAGTTGTTCATATTTTCTGTTCATGGCTGCTCTGTGAGGTCAGAGACCAGCTCTATTTATATCCACCATCAACCGAGGGTGCTATTAGTGGTAGAGCTAATATAGAGTACTGATGTAATCATATGTGTGTGTGTGTGTGTGTGTGTGTGTGGACAGTAATATTATACCATGTACATGTATGTACTTGATCCTTCTGTGTTAAAGCGTGAACCGACATGACACACATCTATGTATGGAGTGTTTAAAGGTATATGCAGCAGTTATGTTAGAAGTTTTGATGCTCAAATTTTCAACACACACAGCCATTCAGGAAAACTGCAGAAGGAATTGGAGCTACATTATCATTCCAATCACTTTAAGCCGAGGAATAAAGCAATGCGTTGTGAAAGAACATAATTCTCCTCCAAGTTGTTTTGTTTTGTTTGTTTCTTTTTTTAGCTCTGTCATGCCTTTGGTCCATTTTTATAGAAACCATGTGTCATACAGCGTCAGAAACCGCACAAGGAAGACTGTGTGTGTGAGATACTGAACAACTCGAAACTGAGCTGAGCGTGTGATGATTTACATATGCAGTCTTGGGAAACATGAGTTGTTGTTTTTTTTAATAAATAAAGAGCACTAATTTGTGTATGCAGTTAGCAGGAGTTTTGCGGGTGATTTATGATGAATATCTGCATGAATTACGTCACATGTGTGCTAATTGTTCCTGATAACCGTAAGCAGGTTTGGATATCAAAGAGACTCCCGGGAAGAGTTTCCCCTTGGGGGTCCATCGATCTATCCATCCATCCATCCATCTATGTATGTTTTTTAAAAATACAAATTGAGAATTCCACATATTCTCTCTCTCTGTCTCTTTCTCTTTCCCTTTCCATCGCTTTCCCTTTCTTGTCTTCTCTTTCCCTTCATTGTATCTGTTTTGAGTCTGTGTATTATGCTTTTCTTTCTTTCTTCCTATCTAGATCTGGTGTGTGTGTCTATGTGTGGCATGTGACATATAGCATTTAATATGAAGAAACCTTCATCTGTGTGCAAGATTAGGCAGAAATTTTAAACAATAACTGTATGGTAATTGCACGTGGGCAGTGACATTGTCCCTTTGTTCATTTTGAGAAACACAGAGGGGAGGATAGCAAGCTGGGAATAGCAGCAGGCAGAAAAAAAAATCCCCAATAAAGCTTCTTTGAGGACCTTGGTGTAATAAACTGCTGGCTCTTTAATATCATGGCCCAGAGGGGCTGGGCAGAATTGTTCAGGATGTTCTCCAAAACTGCTATCATCCTATTCTCTGTTGAGTTTAAACTCAGTCCTGTGATAGCACTGACCTTCCTGTCTAGTTTATTGAGGAGCTTGGCATCCCCTGCAGTGACGTTGCCCTGCAGAAGACTGCAGCATAGAGAACACTGGCCAGGACAGTAAGTATGTCGGTAAGTAATTTATTTATAAAGCACATTTAAAACAACCAAAGTAGACCAAAGTGTTGTACATAGTTAAGATCACATAGAAGCAAAGTAAAGAGCACAAATGGGCATAGACGATATATAAAATAATAATAAATATAAATCTAAAATAAATATAAAAGAGAGACAAGAAAAAAGGAACTACTTGTCACAACCAAAACATAAAATGCTAATTTGTAAAAGTGCATTTGTAGTCTTGATTTAAAACCAGTAGCAGAGGAAGCACCTCTGATGTCCAGTGGGAGGCTGTTCCACAACCTTGGAGTGGCCACTGCAAAGGCACACTTACAGGAAAGGTACAGTCATTGCAAAGGCACAGTCACTGAAAAGGCAGGGTCACTGCAAAGGCACAGTCACTGAAAAGGTACAGTTACTGCAAAGGCACGGTCACTGCAAGGACACGGTCACTGCAAAGGCACGGTCACTGCAAAGGCCTGGTCACTGCAAGGACACGGTCACTGCAAAGGCACAGTTACTGCAAAGGCACGGTCACTGAAAAGGTACACTCACTGCAAAGGCACAGTCACTGAAAAGGTACACTCACTGCAAAGGTACAGTTACTGCAAAGGCACGGTCACTGCAAAGGTATGGTCACTGCAAGGACACGGTCACTGCAAAGGACACGGTCACTGCAAAGGTATGGTCACTGCAAGGA
>CM040464.1:25919965-26007666 GCA_022758105.1 Pangasianodon gigas | reverse complement strand
TACAGTTACTGCAAAGGCACGGTCACTGCAAGGACACGGTCACTGCAAAGGCACGGTCACTGCAAAGGCACGGTCACTGCAAAGGCACGGTCACTGCAAAGGCACGGTCACTGAAAAGGACACGGTCACTGCAAGGACACGGTCACTGCAAAGGACACGGTCACTGAAAAGGCACGGGCACTTCAATGGCCCGGTCACTGCAAGGACACGGTCACTGCAAGGACACGGTCACTGCAAAGGACACGGTCACTGCAAAGGCACGGTCACTGAAAAGGTACACTCACTGCAAAGGTACAGTTACTGCAAAGGCACGGTCACTGCAAAGGTATGGTCACTGCAAGGACACGGTCACTGCAAAGGACACGGTCACTGCAAAGGCACGGTCACTGAAAAGGTACACTCACTGCAAAGGTACAGTTACTGCAAAGGCACGGTCACTGCAAAGGTATGGTCACTGCAAGGACACGGTCACTGCAAAGACACGGGCACTTCAATGGCCTGGTCACTGCAAGGACAGGGTCACTGCAAAGGACACGGTCACTGCAAAGGCACGGTGATTGCAAAGGCACGGTCACCCCTAACCTTCAGCCAAGATTGTGGAACAGCCAATAACAACTGGTCTGAAGACTTCAGAGACCTGGGAGCAGAGTAGTGGCAGAGCAGATCAGAGATATAGGTGGGAGCTAAACCATTATGAGCTTTAAAAACAAACAATAAAACTTTAAACTGCGTCCTGTAGTGGACAGGAAGCCAGTGCAAGGATGCCAAAATTGGGGTGATGTGGACAGACTGATAGAAGAGCCCCAGTAGCCTGCTGCACACTGAAGAACTGAGGAATTATCAGTCTGTTGTTCAGGTTCTCTAACAAGCTGAAAATTCTCCACCAGCTCCTTTATCCTGCAGCACTCTGAAATGGAGGAACCATCAGAGAACTTCTACAGGTGGCACGAGGTGGTGTTGTATTGGAAGTCAGATGTGTAGAGAGTGAAGAGAAAGAGAGATGGGATAGTTCCCTGCAGAGCCCCAAGTGCTGACCATCACCTTCCTGAGCCTTACAAGATCTCTGTCACAATCATCCTCAAACTTCTGCCTCAGTCAGACTAATCCTCACTCTTCCTCAATCTCACTCATCCTTAACCTCTCCCTTCATTACAATCTTTCTCAAACTGTATATACAATATGATACTCTCCATATACTTTACAATGTAACATGCTAATGACATAATGGTTTAATAGCCAACCATCCTAATTAAAACGTCCACCATAGAAAAAAGGTGTTTGAACTATACATTTCATCATAAAGAGATTTATAATATTTCTGTGTCTGGTCTATTCACATATCGCTAAAGTTTTGATAACCCATGGTAGAGCGTATCTTGTCTCCAGATGTGTGTGGGTAAGATGATGACTGTGTGTTTTTCTTAGATGGCTGGAGTTTTCCATCTAACACATGGCAAGAGGAACATCTGCCACACACAGACACACACACACGTCAAAGAGTTTGACCACAGATCCATTTCTAACCCTTCCGTTCTCCTCACGTCAAAGACCCATTTTCTGCTGAGAGCAGAAACGTGAATTTAAGGTATTAAAGCCTAAGGAGACTTAGATGGATGGTTTCTAATGAGGTTAATGTTGGTCTTGTGGACACTATATGCAGTACAAGGTCTTAATAATTCTGACTTTCTAATATCTACATGCACTTCTCTAGGATTTCTTGACTAGTCCTACAACAGGTGGGATTAGTCTTTAATTGAATCTTGTGTAAGCTTTTAAACAGGCTGATGTTTGTTGTCCATCTACATAGAATTGAACAAAACTCTCTCTCTCTTCAAATCTGAGTGACCTAGAAGGCAAAAGCTAAAAGTTAATCTTATCGCATTTCACATCCTTTTTACGTTACTGAATGTTTAATATAGAGATCAATTTTGGCATCGTACGTTTTGTCACTGTGAGGTCATTGTGTGTCCTGGGACTATATGTTGAAGTTGTGTTGCTATAATGTTTAAAGAAATGGGGATCTAAGTTGTAAACACAACAGAAAGGTTAAAGGAGAGGATTAACCAAGCGAGAGAGAAAAAGGGGGTACAGAGTGCTAACTGTTTATTAATGAAGTGCTGCACATTTGCTGGCCTGAATGGAGGCTGTTTGCCCTCGTTTGCATGATAAAGGTTAACCAAACCACACTCAAACTCAGAGAGAGAGAGAGAGAGAGAGAGAGAGAGAGAGAGAGAGAGAGAGATGAATAATTGCATCTCCAGCCTGTGCAGAATTCAATAGCCTTGATGGAAGGTTATTGATTTGTTCAGTTTGCACTCTAGGTTTCTCTTTTTAAAAAAAAGTCTTTTCTTTTTTTCTGCTCGCCATTTTAATTTGATAGTAAAGTTGAACTCACCTGTAGTGTTCACTTTAGCATTTAGCAATGCTGCATCACATTGCCCCATGCCTTCTCAGGCAGATTAATTAGCCATGACTTTTGCGGTTAGGTAGGTAGAGTTCAACAACATTTGAATTATTTTCTACTCCTTGAGCCTTACCCGTTCCCGCCCATGTACACAAAGCTCCGCCCCAGCCTGGTGGGCCACAGAGTTAGCATGCTAACAAGGACTGTCAAGACATTGACTTACTTTGTTATTTAGATATAGGTGATAAAAGTACCTAACGTTAGATAAATATCTAGCTAGCGTTATGCTTACGTGCTTGATAGGAGACCCAAATAAATAAAAACACCAGATCATGTGGCACTTAGGACTAATTTCACAAGTTGTTAACCGCTGGTGTTAGCTAGCATTACATGCATTTCTATGAAGGTGGTTCACCTAAAGCATTACCTTAGCTGGCTCTCTAAGTGATAAAAATGTATTTCCTTGGTTTGTTATGTGAAGCCACCATTCAAACAATTTAAAGTTTTACACAGATTGTGTTTACATACCAAAATGGCCATAGCTTAAGTGATTCTTTTTTCATGTTCTTTATATTTTCCAGGCTATTTGTATTGGTCAGAAATGGAAAAAAAACTATTGTACCTTTAAGTGGGAAAGCCACTCCCATTGTTTCACTCGTGTTTGTTTTATAACATGACTTCTCACACTGTTGCATTACTGTTTCAGAAAATTTAGAATTGCCGTCTGGTGGTTACAATTTCACTGGAGATATAAACTGCTTTGAAGAAAAATGGGAAACTCTTCAGTAACAATGCCAACTGATGGAAAGGGTCAATCTTGCTTATAGTACTGTAACCAGCTTGGCTGTCTTTCCAATATTTCATAACATCTTTTCCCTCTAAACATGTTGACTACTGTTGCTATGGCCACAGAAAACAGATAGGGGGTCATTCGGACTTTAATGCACAGCAAGGGTTTACACAACCTTATGTGAAAGTGTTCCTATTGTTCATGTTTTAAGGGAACGATTATACAGCAGATTTATGGTGGGCTATAAAGAGCCAAAGAAAAAAATGGGCCTTTTGTTCAAAAAGCAAGAGCAGACAGACTTCTACTCTTAGAGTTCACAACCACAGATGCACACACACACACACACATGCACACACACACACAACAGAGCTCAATTATGGTTCCATATGCCCCTGAACTCTGAAGTCAATTCATGGTGCACACACAATTCAGGAAGATTAAAATACTGGCAAGTGCAAAAAAAAATTTGAAATGGTAAGGAAGTGGGAGCAGAAGTTCGGCCACTAGCTTACATATATTGTGTTCCATTCAGAAGGCAGCGGTCCTCTGAAATCCAGATTTAAGGGCAGCATTGCACTTGTTGCAGGCAATCCCTGCAAATTCCATTAAAATTTAAACAAACATGGCCCAACCTATCACTTCAACCAAGGAGTTTATTTACCAATGTAATTTAATTGCTTGTCTGATTGCTTGTCCTCATGTTAGTAGAACTAAAAAAGTCCCAAAACTTATGATGATAACTTGCTAGTTAACCATAGTTAGTTATGCTATTGTGCAAACAGTAACTAGTTGTCTTCTTCAGAATAGCAGAAGAATGTCTGCTATTAGTTTGGACTAAACTAGCAAACATGAATAAACAGATGAGAAACTTGATGTATGCTGATGTTTGATTAACATGACAACTGCAATATTCCTTTTTTGATTTGTCATTTCTTGTATCCTTAAAGTTTGAACAGCCCTGGAAAATCTGTAAGTCTGTGTAAATCAGTGGGGTTACTGTTTAGTCGGAGTCTGCAGCAGGAGCGGGGCATGAGCCAAAAGGGTGATGGTTGATGCGGCACACCTGTGTTTAACATCTGATGCTCTATTTATGTTCTCTCTCTCTGAGCAGGGAGCTGGGCATGTGTGTGGCCATGAGCTGAGGAAAGCCGAAGCTGAACGGGACCTTCCGGCACCTGACTTTGGAGGAAGTGGATCAGCCCTCCACTGCTGCAGGAGGTCTGACCTCAAGACACCAGAGGAGTTGGTTAAATGGGTTGTGCTAGAGCAATTCATCACTTGACTTCCACCCAGCACAGCGGAGTGGCTCCAGAGCCACCAGCCTCAGTCTGGCAGATGCAGTCCAGCTGGCAGAAGACCACATGTCTTTGCTTCCTTGGCCAAAATACCCCCACACTTTTACTAAACTGTCTTTTTCTTTTCTTCCCTCTATTCCACTGGACTGTGCATCTGATCCCCTGAGAGCAGGAACAAGGTCCAAGCAGGCCCGTTAGGTCTGTTCAGGGTGGCCTCAAATGGAAATGGACCGGGTACTCTGGTCTCCACTGTCCCATGTTGCTGATTCAAGGAGTGGTATTGGATAAGAGTTGATAGATGAAGGTGAGGTGTACTAATGGGGATGTGCATACTCTATGTGTAGCTCAAAATTGAAAACAGAAGCCAAAAGTATAAAATGAAAGTTATACTATGTCCTCACCTTTCCCACCCAGTACTTTTAGATATGGATTGACCAGGATTTGTTCAGTTAGCAGTGGAAGTCTCTGTAGAAGTAGAAGTCTCTGTGATCCTGATCTCAGGGTATCATTGCCAGGTAGAATGAGCAAGCCAAACAAATGGGCTGGTTCTTATGAACCTTTGGTGCTGACCATCAAGAGGAGTTATCCTGATTTCTGCTCTGGGCTGAACACACGCAGAATTCATTATTTCACTTAGCAACCCACATCTTTTCCAGTGTGTTGAGGATCACTAATGTCCCTGCAGTTGATCAGTGGTGAGGAAGTTTGGGAGATTGTCCACAGACATTTGAACAAGTGCTGAGATGATGGAAGGAATTTGATGATCGTCACCAAGTCAAGACACCAGGTTATGAACCAGAGGACTGAGTGTGGGTGTCAACTAGAGACTAGACAATACCCTCTCTCTCTCTCACCTTCAATGTTTACCTGTTAAAGCAGTCTCAACCAGCCAGCACCACGCCCAAGAGGTAGACCAAGAAAAAAAACCTTTAATCTGCTTCCAGAGTGAGTTCTTGGGGTTAGGTCTGTGTATTGATATCCCAGTGTCAGCTTCGTCTAGCTGTTTGCTAATCATCTGACGTAACTTTGATTCTCATTTTCAATTGCTGATTTGCCTTACTGGATTGTTTGTCTACTCTGGTCTTGTCAATAAACCTCTTGGATCGTACCAACCTGTTTGTCTGGTGACTTTGACTATTTTTTTTTTCTTTTAACTGTTGTGATATATTTCATTCGAATGATATGATATGTAAGATATGTTCACTCCTGTCAAAGCAGGTTATTCTCCCTACTGCTTTAGGCCAATAAAATGGATTCCTCTCTTTTATGCCTTACTTTTTCCATCACCCTCACCCTCCCACACAGCATCTTGTATAGTGCAGTGTTATCTTTGAAATGTCAGAAGCCACGCTTCTCTCACAAAAAACTGGCGAGCACAGAGGCCACGCCTCCATCAGAAGGACCAACAGGCACAGTGCCTGTCCCTTCACTGGGACAGACAGAGGCCACACCTCCTTCATTATCACTGACAAATAGAGATCATGCCTTCTTAAGTGAGGCAAAAAAGTTATGCTTCCTTCAGTGGGCCTAACAGAGGTCAGGCGTCTTTCACGGAAACTGATATAGACAGAGGCCACACCCCTTCATTTCAGTGTTTTCCTTTGATCTGCAAACGTGTTTTGAGATGAAAGTGAAGCAGATAATCGGATCCATGAATCTGGATAATAAATGTGGGGATGTTGAACATTTCTGATTCAAACCCTTCACACACATGTACGCAGACACACAGAAACCCGAGAACATGGATGTTCAAATAACTCACAGTTTATCATTGTTGTCATTGTTGCAGTTGGCAAGTGCTAAATGTTCGACTGCCAAAGTCAGCTTGTGTGTAAAGCCTCCTAAACCCTGCAGTAATTCATCTCCCCACTGTCCAAATACCTCCAGCAGATTAGCTTTAATATTAATCACATTCTGTCTTTCTGTAATCTGGACATGATTACAAAATCCACCTCACATACACACACAATAGGATCCAAACCTTGTATTGCTTTTCTTTTTCCGAGGTGTGAAAAGATTCTCACTGTTACGAAATGTGCAAAATGGTGTGCGCTAGGCTTCTTTCACAAGGACATTTTTGGCATCTTTAAAAAAGAAAACCGTGACATGAGCTGCTGGTGTGTTGTAGGCGTCTGGATGGAGATTAATGTTGTCTTTACTGTACACTCATCCTGTATGCTAGATTTAAAAAAAACCCTACAAAGATTAATATGGAAAAGAAGGGGGTGCAATATTTTTACAGTTATATTTGGAAATGGTTATTTTTAAAATGATAGTGCGTAGGAATTTTTTAATCAATATGCTTCATTTTTCGAGTGACTGCCATCATGCTTAACATTGATGTGAATGATTGAAGCCTCTTATTAACTGACACATGGTTGCATTAGAGTTTGTTCTGTCAAAAGTTCAACGCAATTAATGTAGTGCTATCAGTCAACACTGAAATCTGATATATATGAAATTCTTGGTGTAATTTTCAATACAGCAAAACTTATGTGACATCATTACACAGAGCATAACATTTTGTTTTTGCAAAACAAAGTGAATTCAATAATAATTCAATAATTTTAGCTTCAGTCTTGATTCCAATAATATTACATAATATCACATTCTATCTCTTAAATCAGACGTCATCTTTTATTGTGAATATGTCTAGAAGAGCATGTTCATATTGGCTGTATACTGAAGGGGCAAAAACAATCAGATACAGGAATGGGTACTAAATAAGTTGAATCAGCGCTCAGGCTTTTTTTAAATTTAATAATAATAATAATAATAACCTCTAAACCAAAAACCAAACAGAAATCAACTTTACATAATCGCTTTTCATTACCATGGAAAAGTCCAACCGCAGACCATGACTTTCCCAGAACAGGGCAGAAGGCAGCCTGGACCTTGTGAGCTCTGTATCCTTTGGGCCTTTCATTGGTTAAATGTGTTTATTTATGCATGTAATAGCACGCTACATTGCTGTGGTTTTGGCAAAGTTGTGCGTTCTGGATTTGATCCAACCACGTTCTGCAGAACTATCTGAAACAGCTCAAATGAAAAACAAAGCGTGCGACTTGGACTTGCCGAGGTATAGAAGAGGAATTATCGGTATTTAAAACATGGAAGAAGTTTCACACAGAGACTGCATGTTCATTTGTATTAGGTGTATGATGATATGCTGAACTGAGAAGGTTGTGTTCTTACTCTGGATATAGCCTTTAGACAAAAGAAAAATCCAGTGGATGATAATTACCTGACTTAGTGTGTTTTCAATACATTGTGATATTGGTGTAATCTTTCCCATTCGCCTTATAACACTAGAGCAGCAGTGTGAATGTTCGCTAATTCCTTTAGTGGTTTATTAGAACAGTATTTCACTCTACTTATTTTTTCACATTACAAAATCTGTTAGATAATGATGTGCATCCTAAACTAAAAAGTCCAAGTTTATCGGTTGCCATTGGTGCTAAAGATAACCATCATTAGGATTCGAAACTTGAACGTCTCTTCAAGGCTATGTCCAAAATCTATTTGAAACTTGGAAACACTTGACGATTCCTCTCCCTTAACAGCGCAAACATGAATTTCAATGCCTTTATTTGCTACTGATATGTACATGCCAACAAAATCCCAACCCAAGACTCAAAAGGAACATGTCCAGATAAAAGAGGACATCTGCTGAGCCTATAATTCTGACAATAATTGCTTGCTTATAGTGTGGGAAAGTGTGCAGACTGGGATGGCGTGTACTTGTCAGGGGTGTAAAGGTTGGCGTCTGGATAATGAGAAGATGTGATAGAGATAATATATGACACAACATGTATCTGTCTCTTAATGAAGGTTTGGCTGGATCTCAAATTGTAGTGGAAACTATTCTTGCAGCTCAATAAGGTAACCTACAGTCTGATTTGAGATGTTACACCTCTACATAAATTCAAGTAAGAATTTTAGTGCATATTATACAAATATACAATACATAGCCCATGACTGCATGTATTTGGCTAGCACCCTTTTAATAGATCATCATCTTGTCCACCATGTTGAGAATCTCCAGCAGAACAGTAGCTCAGGGAAACATCTGTTCTTCTGCTGACTTTTGGAAAATGCACAAGATGGAAATATACCTATTGGTGTCACGATGACAGAAAAGATCTCAAACTCGGCTGCAAACATCACTCTCTGGGTGATGTGTTTTTTTTTTTTTGCTCTAGGGCACTTTTTAATTGGCACTCCTCGGTGGACTGAATCAAAACTGCATCCTTTATGAGAAACAGAAATGGAGGAGGAGACACAAAAAGACAAACGTCTTGGGAATGTCTCATTATTTTCATGGCTGATGTGTGGAGGTAATATATAGACCCAGAATGTAATTTATGGAGTGTCTGCAAAAATGAGAAATGGCCCATTTCTCCAGCAGCCAAACAAACAGTATATATAGACACAGTATACTGTATATGGGTGCTTGCTTCCTTAGTTTTGGATGTCTGCTACAAGGCATATTTATCTTAAAAATACTGCAATTCTGCACCTGATGATGACTAATACGAGCAGGATAAGATGGCAAATTATTTTCTAGTGTTTCTGTCACTCGATCTGCTATAATTGATCAATATACAGTATGTCTGATATTTCCTAGAAGTCGTACTGTTGTGTTATTTTCTATAAAACTAAAAATAACTTCTTGTTATTTAGAGTCCGAACGTCATTCATTCATCCCAGGAGGAAATTCTGAGCATTTCTCCACACACTGTCAACACTGAACTAGTCCTGGGATTTGCGTCCATAATGCAGACTTGAACACTGAACCCAAACTGTATTGGAAAAACAAGAGGAAGTGAGACGCTTGCTACAATATTACAAACATGATTAAATGAACGTTATTGCCAGTGTTTACCGCTCCATAAATCAAGGTACTTCAACCATTTCCTGGATGCCCAGCTGTATGTTTACACATGTTCGGATGTAGAGAGGTCTGTAGAGAACCCAGTTCCTGTCCACAAACATCCCATCAGATGGTTTTAACCTGGCATCAGAGCAGGGAGGTGAGTGTAAAGAGTGTCACCACTCACCAAACTCATGAGTGTTACCATTCAGAGCTCAGGAGCGTTCAGCTAACAACCCCAGCAGTTATGAATGGTAGATACTGTTTGCTCCAAATGCTGCGATTCCACTTTATAAATTTAAATTTTTATTATGTAGCTTTATATTTGACTGATAAGAATTGCATTTTGCCAAAATTGCTGTGGTTTTATTGAATTTTATTCAACAGAGAATAATTAAGATAACACGGTTTCATTCTTTTAAGCTTGAGACACTTTTGAATTGAGTCTGTGCCGTCTGTTCTGGTGCAGAGACTCATAAAATCGATCATTTCTGATATTGCTGATAGCAGCTCAGTCATTAGTGTTCAGTGTAATATTCTCTGATTTTTTTGCGTTTGAAAAATGTTTCCTTAATGTTAGCCATCTTAGCCAATATTGCTAAACCGATATACAGTATTGTATAATTAATTTTAGTATTGGTTGAACATAATGGTGATGCCATTTTAACTTACACTCCTCCTCTGCTGACCCAAAGCCGGCTGTCACTTTTACAAAGTTATCATTTGAATGTGTAACACTGTGTCATAGTAGTATTTCCCTCCTTGGCTACAGTCAGGATTCCTGCTAATATTAAACCCTTCAGCTTCTTTACAGTTCATTTGCCTCTTTGACCCCAAAAAGACCTTCTACTATTAGCTAAAAAAATTATTGAAGGCTTACGGCTCAGCTTTTGTGCCTCTGCAAAGCTCAAAGGCATTATATTATATTATATTATATTATATTGCAATTAAATGAGCACTATTAAAAAAAATTCTCAGCTTGTACTGTTGATGCTGTACTAGTACGGAGAAACATTTTTTAATGGAGTCTCCCATTCCAATGCACTTCCATAAGTCGCTCTGGATAAGGGCGTATACCGAGTGCTTTAAATGGAAATGCAAATTATATTTCTATGATTTTTGGCGTTCAGCTCCATTTTAAGCTGTTTGTCGAAGGGAGTGTGTTAAACGTGTGATTCTAGCTCAGGAAGACTGTAGTAAATTTCTAGTCAGAATGTATGGATTTTACTGTAATATACTGGATTTGAAGTGTCTAATAGTCCAACTGTTCATGCACAGACTTTAAGACTGGTCTAGATGTGGCGTAATAGCCTAATGAGCTTGTTAGATTGAAATCCCTCGGTATAAAAGTCTCCCAGCCGGCTAAACGCAGTACTCAAAGCGTGAGAGTCTGGCTTGTTTACACCCTGGATAAGGGACTGTGGTGGGGCATTTTACCGAGCTACCTGTGAGTACACTGTGGGAAACCACACAACGTCTGAGGCATTGCTCGGAGAACGTCTGCACAGGCTATAATGCTCTCTAGTGTGCAGATCATGTGATTTCAGTAAGATTTAGTTAAATGGCTATAAAGAGTTTGGATCCAGGTCTCATTGGACCACTTTAAAGTGTTGTCTTTTTTAATAAAAGTACGAGCCCACTTGAACAACAATTCCCCCCCCAGTTTAATATTAACCCCATTATCTAGGTCTATGTGACATGACATGATCACATGACATCTACCAGCCTGGCTAATTATTTTGTTAATGGATTTAGTTAATAGCTAACTAATTATCCATAATTTATGCTGCATATTGTAGCCACAAGGCCTACATTAACCTCATTAATAACGACATGTGTTTATGCATATAGGACAACAGATCATTAACAGATTTAATCTACTATGTAATTACCAGGCAAGCTAATAACAATAAGCTAATTAGCTGATTATAATTACAACAGGATACATAATTACAATCGTGACAGCTGGATTTTTACGCAGACGGTGATATACTTTTTATATTATATGAAAGTCCATTGGTCAGGCATGTTTTTAGATCTGGATGGGGACTAAATGTCCTCACAAGGATAGAAATATCTGGCAGATTTGATCTTGTGGGGACATTTGGCTGCTCCCTGCTGCTTTTATTTAAAACTCTAAAAGAGACAAAAAGTTTTCTTTTGGTTACTGAGGTTGAGGTTAGGGCTAGATTTAGATACAGGAGTTAATTAGGTGCATTGTGGAAGATCCTTACAAGGATAGTAAGAGAAACGTGTGTGTGTGTGTGTGTGTGTGTGTGTGGACGATGGAGCCTCCCATGGGCTGTTATTACACGCTTTTTGGTGACAGGTTAGAATAATTATGTGCAGTTTGCAATTTTCACTTTAACAAGCCCAAACTCTCAACAGGTATCTAGGATCATTTTTAATTTTTAGCCCATAATGAGACTTCCCACAGATTTTGCTGAGTGTGTGTGTGTGTGTGTGTGTTTCTCTATATATTTAAGTGTGCATTGGGAGTCTCTTTATTGAAACCCACACTAAGACACTTCTGGGTCTAATTATTCCAGAAGATCCCTCACCTTGAACATTCCACCTGCCAAATATTGTTTATTTAGCACAAGCACTGCTGAAGCGAAACATTTTAATTGCATGCATGAACTTGACTTTGTACTTCCTGCAATTCACAAAGGCCAAAATAAATTATACATTAAAGTCCTGTCATAAATGTTGCCCAATTAAACTGGCATTGAAAAACAAACCTATACGAATGTTGCAATGATCCCAAACACAGAAATACAGTAGCGCATGAGGTAAAGTATTTATCTGATGGTAATGATGACAATAAAAATTCTCAGGAGGAATATTCCTAGTATTTTTTTAACCCGTTATTTTAGATTTTCATAAAACATAAAACATACAGTACATTCAACAATAAGAACTAAAGAGAATGTTTTGAATCTAGGGAAAATATGAATTATTATATTATGGAATAAAATTAAGGAGAAGATTGCATTACAGTAAAATGAAAATGAAAAAATTGTAAATTAGAAAAAAGAATGATGGCACTCCTTTAATGGATCAGGAACTTAGCAACTTGTTATATTTAAAAAGATTTGAGATACGTGACTGTGAATAAACCCGTCATCCTGGCGAGACTGATTACTCAGATTAACTATAACCTTGGAATTTTGCTTGGATGGAGTGTATTAGGATGGAGAGAAGTGTGGGATATTTCCAGACATCCAAATTTCTGATGATCTGATAAAGGATAAGCAACTTCTACAGTAACTTTTCATGCACACTTTTCTAAAAATGAGATGAAATGTCTCCATTTTTTAAAGGTTTTGCCTATTGTGATGAATCACAGGTTTTGCCCTAGCAGCTTGAAACACTTTTAATACACTTCTGCATTGAAGTGTCTCCGAGTTCTTTGTGTTTGTGTGCTGTTCTGTGAATAAAGATCACAGACGTTTTTCAGTGAACGTGAAAGCGAGCCGTCTGCAGATTCACTCTACAGCTCAAGACTTGTTATTCCTCCCGAGTGGGCTTAGTGTAATGGCTTTCTTTGTCTGTACAATGGCTTAAACATGCATTAGAGGCTTTTTTTGAATATACCGAATGTCTGTTTGAAAAAGTCTACAGCTAATTGAGGGCATAATTAATGAGTCTCAGGATCACAGAGTGACATGGCGAGACATGTAGTAATGCCACTCGCTTTACCGATGAAGTACTCTTAATCTCATAATCTCCCTTTTATGACAGCTCATTATATATACAGGTTGAATATTTACCTCTTTTAGAAACTCTTAATTATTAGACCAATAATCCATTTCATACTGGTGAAAAAAGCTGATCTTTATTTGGGGTTAGTCACTTCATTGATTACTTTTGAACATTGAGTTTGAATACTTACGCACACTTACGCAACCAGATCACTGTGCGTTTTTTCTTTCTCCTTTTTTTCCCTCTAAAACTTTTCTATTTGAATGTTGTTGGTTGTTATTTCACATTAAAGATGAAAAAAAAAATGATCTGACATGATTTATCCTGCAATTTTAACAGGGGTGTGTATACTTTTTATATCCACTGTATCCGTATGTACTGTATTTCATACCAGTAAGCAACAGGATTTGTATAAATTCTATATTCATGAAGATCTTCTGCTTGAACTTTAATTAATATTTGAGCTATTTCTGTAAGTTTCAGTGGGGATGTTCCACATACAGCACTCCAAGCCTGTGTGCGCGTGTGTGTGTGTGTGTGTGTAGTGTTCAGGTATTTATTTCTTTAGTTTGGGGCTATGAGATTAATGTCGATAAGTAATAACCTCACCTATATTTTTTTTCCTGAAGAACTTTACTGTTAACTATTATTATAATATGCGTATCTTACAAAAGCCTGCTAAGAAACAATGAATATGTACAAGTGATGTTTTAGCAGTACTTGTGTCATTATCAGTGAAATTATTTTATGAAAACAGGAGATTGGGGCTTTTTTCCATCAGTTTTACCACTTAATATTATTTTAGAGTTACATATGTACTGCAGAATTTGTATTTTCTCATGTATCTTCATGCTAGCCGAATAAAGAAACACTAAATAGGAGAGAAAAGGATAACACTGGCAACCCGAATTTCTTTAAAGCAGCCATTTAAAACATATCGGAGAACACTCAGAGTGCTAAATGTGTCCATGCAATAACACGCAGGTGTAAATAGCGAAGTCAGGAATTTCCTTCTAATTTTCGGAAAGTAAAATTAACTTTATTTTATAGTCTTTAGTACAATAGTCATGTAGCATTCATTTTATGCTACGTAATTGGCATTTAATTGGCTTACAAGTATACTTTTAGTTGTATACTTTTAATTGGCAAAAATAGCTAATATAATACAAATTATATTATTGAACTAGCTGTATATGGCGATTATGAATCATTTCATTGCTTTCGATTTCTATTTCATGTTTCTTTCTTCCTTTCTAAATCATGACTAACAGCTCACATTTTTTCTCTCAACTTCATTCACTAAATAATTGAATGATAAACCAGGTATAAATTCCCTATAGGAGATTAGATGTGATGAATATGAACAAGAATTTAGCCGTAAAGGAGGTAGGGTGAACCTCAGGAAAGCTGTAACTGTTTTTTTTTTTTTTTTTTTGTAATTTTGACTTCGAAACCATTTTCTCTCCTCAAGAAAATATTTTAGACACAATAAGGTTTTCTGAAACGCCAAAGATCTCAGGCTATTAACTTGGTCTCTCAAAATAAGTCATTATTGAATCATCAGAATATAGTATTAGCAATTACTCTATTATAAGGTTAAAAATTCCCACTAAAAACAAGCAATATGGAAAATGAATTATTTTCAAAATGAACCTTTAATTCATTAACATAAAAAAATCATGTTAAAATAAACATTAAAACATTCTATTTCAGAGATGTTCAGATAATTTTCAGTGCACATATGAGTGTGTTTTGCTTTGGGGGTCATAATGGATCAAAAATAGACATTTTTAACAGTAGATATTGTCACGAAACAGCATTAAATCTACATTCAGATCACTTTTCAATGATGTAAATGAAATCCTGAAAGCACACACTAAGTAAAGCTACTTGCTTAGTGCAAAAAGTACTGTAACGGAAATCTACTTTACCTTAACTTATTTAAGTTTATGCTATACTTCTCAGCCCATTAAGCAGCTTGGCAATGTTTGAACCCCTAACCTTCTGATCAGTAACCCAGAGCACTGACCCCTGAGCCATTACCACCCCATTTACAGGGGCGATGAAAATGGCATCCAAACTAATTACCACTATGGACAATGTGACAAACTCTCCATCATTGCTATAAATGGAAACTGTCCACATTGACAAACTAATTAGCCCAATATCTTCTCTGATTTTACATGAAGCAAAACGCTCTCAGTCACCAAGTGAAGTTCTCAATCACCAAAATAACTAGGATACTAGCTTACTGTGCAATAATAACCTAGTAAAGAACTATAGTAACTAATAAGTAACTAATTAGTAATGAACTATTGAGGCATTAACATCTGAAAGTCAAGTAATGCATAGTTATGCATTAGTGCTTAAGTTAATGGTCTGCAGCTATGTTTTAAATGTAGGCACATGACAAGGTTGGCCGTGGGGTGCGTGCAGCTAATTCTATGTCCCCTAACTTTAAGATAATCGAACTTTTGGCCAAAGCTGAGTCACGGTGTCCCTTTCTCTCCTGTTTAACTTTGTCTCTCTTTGTACAGCGGATCAGCATAATGAGGACGCTGGAATCAGATCACTGAGCTGAAAAAAGTCACAGTAAGAATCATGAATATTCATACCTACATATGGCTCTGATCAGCAGCTCTGCTCCTGCCTCTTACTTATGTGAAGGCGCTAATTGGAAATGCCTAATTTGACAGGAGGCGGCTGTTGTTGTCAAAAGCAACAACCTTCATGAAAGTCTTGACGAAAGCTACGGTGATCTAAAGTATGGGGCAACATTAGCATATGGCATTGAAATCCTGTAGAGCGAGGACAAAATAAATTCTTTAATGAACATAAAGTGAGGGTGAGCATCAAGATGATGAGCTGGAAGACCTCAAAGTGAGTCACAGAAGTGGATGTTTTTTCGAAATGAAAAACATCTGGCTGTGTCTTTAATGAAAGTCAGTGATCTGGCGCATTCCTTTACCTTTTAAGTATTGTATTTCCACTCTTAAATGAATGACTAGTTGTTATTCTGTTGAACGAAGACACACAGTGATTCTGTTATCCTTGACAATGACAATAAATCTTGGACTTTGAACCTTTAGAGTTATTATTTCACCTAGTGGTCAAAATTGGGAACTACAGCACATGCTAATAGAGCAATTTCTATCTGTAGAGTTTTCTGCACACAGTTTTTACCCATTCTTATGAGGACCAATTCTTGGGTTGACTTGTATGCTGGCATATTTATTCATTCAACTTCATTAACTGCTTTATTCTGGTGAAGCCTATCTTGGGAACACTGAACGCGTGAAGCGGGAAAACACCCAGGATGGGATGCCAGTGCAGCGTAGAGGCAATTTAACATAGCCAATCCAACATTTTTTTGGAAGTGGAAGGAATATTGGAAAACATGAAGGAAACCCACACAGACACAGAGAAAACCTTTGCACAGACTCTCTCCTGCTGTTATTCTAATTTCTTTAGCAAAGCTTACATGTGTCAAGGAATAAGCAGGATTAGCTTATTCCTTGCTTTGGCTATTGACAGTAAAAATCAGATGGACCAATTTATTTGGTAGTAGGTGAAGTCATTTGCAGCCTTTTATGCAAGTTTGCAATGCAAAAAAGCCAAATGGCATAGGAGGTTCAAAATGTTCTGCACAAAGCATTTACGAGACATTCTAGACGGTAATATTATTGTTGTAGTCAACCAGCCAAGACGTGTTTTGCGTCAGATCTTTACTTCTGTTTGCAGTGAAGCTATAAGCCTAATGCACACTGACATGTAATCAAAGTCTCTTCCACAGAAAATATTTTCATACATACACAACTACGCCAATCCTCATATACTTGCTTTATATTTATGTTACGTAACATAACACACTGAGAGTCTGGAGTCCAAAAGTAAGGAACCAATGAGAGTATTTATGTATTTATGACATGTGCTTTACACTTTACATGTTCATCTTTATGCATTTTCTATTGCATTTTTTTGCAGATTTTGCTTGACATATTTGCTCAACGTATTCTCATTGGTTCCTGACTTACATTCAAGACTTCAAGTCTTTCTAACAAATCCATCTTGAAACTTTAGGGAATCCGGCCCTAGAGGGACAGAATAATCTCAAAACTGCACTAATTAAAAAAGTGATTCCAGTTGTCCATGAGAACGGCCCACATAACATTAGTTGCACATTTACAGTAAGTCATGCTATGTCTTCAACCACATGCTTGGCATTACTTAAGAACTGGATGCGGTTTGGGGCGAGTATGTGGGCCAGACAGACTTCTATTACGTAGCAGGATTAGCCTTGGAAGTCCAGTGCAAAAAAAAAAAAATAATAATAATAATAATAATAATAATGAAGCACTTATTGGCCAACTACAGTATGTCTTGGCTGATGAACTACATTTGGGGTAAGAGTGGCATTGCATCCATGCAATTTTTCACCAGCTATTTCTTTAACCATATCTGTGGACTGCAAAATCATGATTCTCAGAAAGGTCTGAATGAAATGCTTATATATCCAACTGCCTAGGCTTCCCCTAAATTACAGAGACAGCAATTGTCTTTTCATCAGGGAGCCGTTTCTGCTTATTGTGGTTCACTGTGCTCTGAAAACTTTAGGATTTCATCACCATAATATGACTTTCCACGTGTGTGTGGGAGTGTTTGTCTATCTACATGGATGCTAGAATGTACTTAATAACATTACAGGGTTTAAAAAATCTCTAATTATAGTATTTCCGTGTTAATGGCCTTCAGAATGAACCATATTTTATCATGAAATTCTGTCACCAGCGCATTAAACAGCTAATTAAGTTTGAACAGCAGAAATAGAATCCGTGCCCCGTGTTTATTCAGGATTAAGAGTTCGGGTCACTGTTTAATGAAATGATAGGCAGCGTCGAGCAAACAGTGAATGTGTGATGGTGTGTGTGTGTGTGTGTGTGTGTGTGTGAGAGGGAGAAATCTCCTTTCCATTGCACTGGTGAGCGAAACTTAAATATTTACCCTGTCTTAAACAAGCACACTCTCAGAGGAAAATCTCCTTTACGTTATTTTCTCCTCAGCCCATGTGGGTCTGATTAACCAGACGGGATTTAAAGTGTGTACGCTGTTTTGTTAGCATTTTATTGTGATCATGAGAGTAAGATCAACACCGACGATGTTTTAGAGGTCGAAGGTCACAGAGGAGTATGTCCGTCTGCTCTCCACAAGTATATATTTGCACTCTGTCCCAAACATTCCCATCTGTTCTCACTAGAATGTCAGCCATTTTAGGAAACTTCCCAAAACCTATGACACATACTGTAGAAGACATCTTGATATGGAATGAGTACAGAGATATGGAGTGTACCACCTAGAAGGCTTTATGAGGGTCCGTTAGTTTAAATCGGAGAATATCAAATATAACAAATATAAAATTCAAATCAGTTTGTAAGGAAATAAAGCATAACGTTAATGACAGCTTTAGTGCTCGTATGTGTTTAGCAGCCCTAAGTCCTTTGGCAGGCTTTAGCTGAGTGTATTGATCTATGTAAATCACTTATCTCTTATGTAAACCACTAATTAGATAATTAGCCAGCAGGTTATTATCTAGATAGTGAACGGGCTACAACAGCCAGGGTTGCGTTCTCTGGTCCTTTTGGCACGACACTCATGCTTTCCGTCTAAAAGATCTGAGCCTGCAATGTAATGTTGTTTTCTTAGAGCATGTAGGACTAGGATTTGGTCATTACAGAGAACGTAGACTAGCTATCTTTAACAGTACCAAGCAATTCTGTTTAGGAGGAAACACTGTTAGATACAGTATGAGCGCTATAGCAGGCCAAGTGCAATCTTGCACAAAATAAATATGGATTGATTTGCCAATTTCAGAGAAATATGGTCAAAATCATAAGGTGTTATTATTTTTTATTCATACAGTCATTGCTAAGGTATATGCTACTAAGGTGGACCATGTGCTTTTAAAATCATAGGTTATTGTTACTGTATTCAGGTGGTTAAGCACCTGTCCTGTTTTTTTTTTTTAGGTTTTTGTGGTTAGACTAGGGTGGAAATTAAAATTGAGAAAATCAATGGAGATGAAAGAGGAGACCTTACATGGTTCTTTTCACTTTAAAGCACTCCCAGATGCTTCAGTGGATGAGGGTGTCGTAGTTAGTGATCTTTGTCCCTGAGAATTTAAGTATCAGAGAAGTATGACGTCTTTAACCGACTGTTTATTTTTAAATGGTAGGTTCCAGACAAAATGGAACCTGGTTTTAAACACAAAACATACTCAAGTGTTGAAATTGCTCATTTAATTATGGTTGGTGCTAGAAAGGATTTCCTAAAGGTAATTGGGCTAATACATATATTTATTAAACATTTTCCCATCAGGGTGGTACGTGGCTCAGTTACCAGCATTGCCACGTCACAGCGTCACTGTCCCTGGGTTGATCTGGAGCACAAGTGTGTGTGTGTGTGTGTGTGTGTATGGTGTGCTGCGACCATGCCCAGTGCTCCCAGGATAGGCTCTGCATCCACTGTGTCCCTGACCAGGATAAAGCGCTTTCTGAAGATTTTCCCATCAGGATCTAATGGTTTTAAATGGTTCCACTACTTCTTGATTCAATTACAGATCATTGGACATAGTCAGGACATTGTCATGTTAATGTTTGGAAGGTTGATTTTAAAGGAATACTTCACAGCTCTTTTTAAGATATCAGTGTTTTCTTCTTCAGATATTTGGAATCATTATACATGTTCATTATGGCCATTTATTTGCCCATCAGCTACCAGCATTCAGCAGCCATTTCACAACCATTCAGACTCTTTAACTTGTGATATCTCATAAGAAAGAAAGAAAAAACAGATGATGTCATTGCTTACCATTACAGAACCACCAATAATCTGTTTATTAGATATTCTGATCTAGTGACTTAATATGGCCCAAATTTATTGCATCTAAATTTGTCGCTAAGTTAACGAGCTTCACTGAACAAATGTGATTGGACGTAGTTCTACATATGACTCTATAATCTAAAATTTCTCAAAAAATTTCTTTTTATTAACTCTAACCTTTAGTCTTGTAATACCAGTACTGTTTAAATTATAAAAACAGAATAGATTCCATCAAACATACATGACTCATTATTGAACTTACATGAACACTGACTATTGATGACGGAATAACAGTTTTGTTTTTTCTTTTTTTTTTTGCTGTCTTCATGCCCTAAACCAGTCTGCCCGTGTGGCTTGGATTATAATCAATAACCAATAATTGGTTGCAGATGTATCCTGTTTAGCTGTTCATGGCATGTACAGAAATACAGAGACACGATGTCGTTCCAAAATCCCAATCCAAACCATGAAAATAATTCATACATGTGATATAAATGTGAAAGAAGAAAGCTGAGATTCTACAGTATTACACATCAGATGAAGTAAACATGTTGGCTTTCCAACCATAATATTGCACATGTATTCGTCAGAGGGGAAAAACAGCCATGATGAAGAAATAAAGTTGAAAAGCAGTGCAATTAAATCCTTTTTTAAAGAGGAGGAGAAATTAGTCTGGGTCTCATCTACTTCTGCTAATTCTACTACAAAGTAAAGGAAGTTTCTAGGCTCCGGTTGAGCATCATGTAAACTTCTGTAGACTGTAGACACAGAGTTCCTCCGAGGTTTACATACTCAGGCCCTGATTTACTCAAGGTTTATGTGTGCCTAAATACAATATTTACTAACAGGGTCTTTGCAGCATTGCGTCAGTCAAATGAGCAAGATAGCATGTGTTTGTCTGGGTTTTTTGTAATGAATATGTAGGTTGGGGGGAGATTTCTACCTAAAAGTACAAAATACAGGACGGCGTTTATGGAAATTGATCAATTTAACACCTACAGTGTAATTTAGTGCAGCCTGAAAGGCATGGTGATTACGTGTGTAAATTAACACCAGAATATACAAGGGCTTTAACAGAAACAAAAAAAAAATCCTTGTTTAATTGTTCTGAAATTACAGTTTATATCAAAATAGTAAGAAATTTTCTAGAAATTAGGACTTTACCAGGAATATTTCCACGCTAAATGTGCTTTCGTATTAGATATTCACAACGTGTTTACACATCAGAACATACACTAATGTCTAGATTGTTTTATTTTGCATTCATATTCTGAATATTTGTTTCAATGCTTTTTTTTATTCCTCTTATACTTGATATGGTATTAAAAATATGTATATAATGTGGCAAGATTGAGTCTTACTTTAGAACCTATCCAGAACAATTAGCACACTTAATTTAAATATTGTTCCCTCCCCTTATTGTACTTGTGATGTCATTCAATCGGTTATTCGTTTTACATCCTCAGGTGACCTGACAGTGGACGTGATGTCCTGGCTGGATGTCTTGCCTCCTCAGCACTCACAAGTGTTTTTTTTCTTCATCTCTTGCAGCAACACTGACATTATGGTGTGTGTGTGTGTGTGTGTGTGTGTGTGGTGCTGGTATGAGTGTATCAGGTGCTGCAGAGTTGTGTATTGATGCTGTGTCTCTTCAGGCAGTCAGTGTGTGTTGAACTTAAACATATGCTGATTATTCAGCTGTTTTAAAAAAAACATCTTTATTCTGTCATTTCAGACTCTCCCTGGCTGTCACTGTGTTCCCAGAGTTTGAGTGTTTGAGGACACACACACCCACCCACCCACCCACACACACAAAGATAAAATATTTGATGTTGTCTATGCCTTAAAATGTCATTGCTGTTTTATCTTCCTGCACTAAATGTCATATTAGCAACACAAAAGAGGGCTAATTGCTTTGTTGTTATTGTTTCCCCAAAATTGTGTAGATCAGCCTGCAATATAACAAAGTTGAAATAAATTCATACTGATTGAACACTGTTTAATGTCACCCTAAAGGTCATCTCATAAAAACCGAATGTTAGCTAAATCACTCCCTCATTTACTGTACAGTGACTTCAGTTCAATAACCATAGAAACTGCACCTCATTTAAAACTCTCTCTCTCTCTCTCACACACACACACACACACACACACATACTGCAGGTTTGTTATCCACTACTCCTCTTTACATTTATAATCCTGCATGGTCTTCTGCACTCCCTAACACGAGAGTCGTGACTCTGATGGATTGTGACATCTGAAATTTGGTGACACATCTCTAAAAGACAGGACATTCCTCCTCTTTGGCCTTTTTCAAGCAAAACTTACCTTTTTCCCCCAAACTTTTTTTTTTTTTTTTTCATTGATAATGGAAAGTGACCAGGTTCGATCTTGAGCTTGGGTTAAAAAACATGCCAGTAGGTGGATTGGTGATTCTACATTGCCCCGTGTGTGAATGGGTGTATGAATATACATGTGTGTGTGTGTATGTGTGTGTGTGAGTGTGCCCTGCAATGGACTGGCGTCCCATCCAGCTTGTATTCCCACCTTGCACACAGTGTGTCCCAGGATAGACTCCGGATCCACCAAGACCCTGACCAGGATAAAGTGGTTACTGAAGATAGATGAATAATTGGCTGATAATCATCAGTCTACATTTCCTGACTTCAAATTCTGCACATATTGGTCAGATTGTTCAATTAGGAGTGTCTAGGAAGTTGTTTTGGTATGACAGTGGACAGTGTACCTAACAAATACAACAGGGATCTAGCCAAATGTCAGTGACCATATTCTGCATCTCAATACTATTTGATCACCCATACAATCGCAAAGAAACAGACAAACGCATCTTAACCTGGAAATAAGGACTTCATACAGCAGCTGAACTTCTCAAACTTGATGCAGGAAGTGGTTGGTACAAACCAGCTGTGATCACTGCATTTTCACAAAGACTAAGGAGAGATGTAGTCAAAGAACTGTCATTAGATTCACACATTGCATTGGCAATTCGTCTTGCCACTCTCCTCATGGGAAGAAGAAAACCTGGCCCCACGCAAGTGTGAATTGTCATGGAAAAGGAAACAATTCCCATTCCAAACCCCTGCAGATCAGCCACAGAAATCTAACCACCCAAGAACATCAGAAACAACTGGAGACGGGCCTTTTTTCTACAGTAGAGAAGCAGGACATCACACCACACAGTACTCCATCTGAACCACTAATGGAACAACTCTTTGTTCTGGACAGCAAGTATGAGAATAACTGCACGTTAATATGGTGAGTATGCCCTATGTCAATTTTGCATACCAGTTGTAATTTGACATGTAGACCCTATGTATCTCCTCCCAGAGCTTATCAATATGGGAGCAGCCAGAATCTTCATAGACTCCAACAATGCTCATCAGCTCAAGATCCCCATGCAACTCTTGAGGAATCCAATCCATGTACTAGCTGTGGATGGTACACCAGTTGGCAAAGGAGTCATCAGTCACTAAAGAATCCCCCTACACATAGACACAAGTGACTTACTTCCTAACAACCCTTCTATTACCATTGTATTATGGTTGCCATGGCAACAAACACACAATTCTCCTGGTCTGAATAAGAAATCACAACCTGGTTATCTCACTGCCATGACACACGTATTTCATGCTCCGTAATAACCATTGCCTTCACATCTGTTGGAAGCATCACAATGTAGGTGTTAGTTAATACCCCAGCCTTTTATGAGGAATTTTAGGAGGTACTCGGTAAAGTCAAGAGCACCACTGAGCTGCTCTTTAATACTACCCCTCCAAGATCACTTATTTATCCCTTGACCCACACTGAGAGCAAAGCCATGGAAGAGTGCATATCAGATGCACTGGATACATCAGGCCAGGCATTTGTAGAATTCTTCTTGGCTCAAAAGAAATGGAGGTCTTATACCCTGTAATGATTATTGGGGCCTTAACCAAATTGCAGTCAAGTTATCTACTGCCCCTTGTGGCCTCAGCCTTAGAACGGCTATGAATAATTGGTAATGCCATACAGCTTGGTCAATTCCCCCTCAGCATACCAGGCATTTGAAATTGATGTCCACCAGGGCATTCTAGGTCAATTTGCCTATATCCTGATATATTCAGATTCCCTACAGAACCACATACAACAAGCAAGTCTTGCAAAAGACTCCAAGCCTGTTCATCAAAGGGGAAAACATGAATTCCAAGTGTTCTGAGTGTCCTTCTTAGCATATGTCATCAATAGAGATACAGTCCCCTCGGAAAGTGTTGGAACAGCAAGACCAGTACTTTTGCTACACATTTGGGTTTGAGATCAAAAGATGAATATGAGCTGATTGATCAGAATTTCAGCTTTCATTTCCTGGTGTTTGCATCTAGATGTGTTCACGGTGCCCCCATTCTAAAACATCCTGACCTGAACTGGCCTTTTATAGTTGATGCAGGTGCCTCAGAGGAGGAAGTGAGGACTATTCTATCTCACCTTCAAAGCTCCCCAGTCCCTATGCAGACACTCCAACAGCATAAAGAATTTACAGCCAAGAATTCTCAGATTCCACTGTTGTAGTACTAGTTGTAGTTTTAGAAAATAGTGTAATGGGAGCATCTTTGTGTATTAAAAGCATCTTTGTGCTTCCTCTTAAACTCTTTCACTTTTACAAAACCACTCTAATATTAAAGCTGAATGTTGAATGGAATTCTGGTCATATTTAGCTCGTGGTAGTAAATGTGTCCATTCTTCGGGCACAGAAATCTCTTATTTATTGATTAGAACTTCTTGACACTCACAAATGAAGCAATACCCAGATTCCTCTATCAAACTCCATGTCAGCTGATAACCAGTCACAAGACTCTCTGCACATCTATCCTCATTCCAAGGCATCAGACTTCCAATCACTAATACAATAGCACCTGTATACAATCTCCCACATCCCTTGAAATGGACCCATGACCATTTTTCGTCTATCTAGTTATTTCCCCATCAAGTCTCGCTTGGTATTTGCCTGTTTGCCGATCGCCTGACCTTATGTCTGTTGATGCTTTAATGATTCTCAACTGTTCGTTCTGGTTTATCTGCCTTGATCACTCAATAAAACTCAAACCTGCATTCTCCAGTCTGCACTTCATGAACTCAATAAGGTGGATCAATACCCCATCCTGGGAACACTGGGCGCAAGGTGGGAACTCATCCCAGATGGGACACCAATCCATCAAAGGGCACCACACACACACACACACTCTCACACCTAGGGGCAATCTAACATTGCTAGCTAGCTCAGTAACCTGAGCTCAGGATTGAACCCAGGACCCTGGACCAATCAGGTAGCAATGCTACCCGCAGTGGCACAATACCATCCACTGCATCACATGAACCATCAAATGATCCATAACCCGTGCACTATCACTGGACTTTTGATCAGTCTCACCTATTCACAATCACAAACACACACACATACACACACACATAATTAACTTGGACTTTTTCATTCAGTTATTGCAAAGTCTCACTCCTGCTGTTTTCCAACCTGAGGGTTTAACATGAAACATCTAACAAGCCATCAGTTGCAGTTCCATAATGGATGCTAATCTCAAGCCCTGCTCAGTTACTATGGCAGCACTACTTTTTTTTCTACAAACCTGCTCTGTGTCAGTAACCACAGATACAGGAAACAATAGTTAGAAGAAATTATTCTGCCATGGCACTGTTTAACAAACTGCTGCCATCCTAGCGCATTATTATTATGTGTTGTGTAACTTACCAGAGTGTAAAATTAACAGAATAATTATTACAATATAAAAGTCATTAAGCTAGAAACATAATTGCACACAGGTAATCTAAAATTTCATTCAGGCCACCAGCTGCCAGACAATTTTGGAACAAGACAGATCCTCTAGCATTTCCTAACGAGATCTTAGATGCTCGTTATATATCCTACAATTATTGTAACAGCAAAGGGGGACTAAATCTCAAATGGGATGTTCACCAAGAACATATTAATCCATGTAACACCATTACACTAGTTGATGCTAGTAAGCAAAATGGTATGCTACACAGTTGGCTATTGAGCAAGGCTAACATTAGGTCTCAAGTGAAGTAGCTAATGGTAGAAAGTAAACTGTACAGTACAGTTAAGAAAAAAGTTAAGAAACCACTGGGGTTATCCTAACTTCAGGACACTTTTGAGGAGATTCTAGCAAATTAGGATGCTTCTGTAATCCTCTTTCCCTATCTGGAGAAAAGATAAGACCATGAATTTACTGCTAATCTGTAATAGCTATTGTCCTATTTGAGATCCTAACTGTAATCACCCTGCCTACTAAACAGATAAGATAAGGATTTCAGAGTGAGGAAGTCTGCCAAAAATGCATTTTTTTATGTTAAAAGTCTTTTGTTTTTGGCCAAATGACACCAGAGACAGTCAGTAATGTCATTCATGTTTCCATTAAATAAAATGCTGTCTTTTAACTGAAGGCCATCAAAATGTACAGGATTTATTTAGAAGCACGCTGTTATTCCATTGCGTTGTGTGGTAAATGTGGTAAATCATTCGTTAGTTATTTCAGTGTCTTGGCATCAAAAGTAGGCAGTAAGTTTTCTGAAACAGGACCTACTTCCTGTTATAGCTATAAACAGAAAAAAAAAAACACGCAAAAACACAGGTTGTCATGTTACCGAGAAACCAGAAGGCACAGATGTTCCATAATATGAATATAAATAGAAACAGTTTGCTATTATAAAATAGAAAATAATCATTATAACACTCTTATTTCTTATCTCTGACAATTATTATAATGATTATTTTAGACATTGCAGTTGCAGTTAAAGGAATCCTGAAAGTCGAGATTGCTGCAGAACCCCTCCTTCCAACATCCTTCTGAGAGGCAAACACAGCCTGAGAAAACAGTGCTTCTGTATTGTTCTGATAAAATACTGAAGATTAAACGTGATCCTCTATTATTCTAACTGTATAACTGTCCATTGTCACTGCAGTGTTATGTAAGGGATGACACGTGACGATAAGCGAAAGTGCCGTTACAACCCTGAAGTGCATTATATGTGTGTCTGGAGTGTGTTATTCTGCTTAGACCACAGCGATTTTCCAGCAATTACAACGTTTCATCTATTAATGAACAACAACATAGATATAATGTTGTGTTACATCCGAGAGACAAGTTAGTTCCTGTTCTCATTTACGTTATAGCTGCGATAAACAGTCATTCATTCAGCAGCCTCTCTCTCTCTCTCTCTTTCTCAAAAAAAAATGCAGCTTGTCATTTTTTACTGAGAAACCAGAAAGCAAAAACTCCTGGGAAACTTTGCAAACTGTTACAAAAGTGCTGACACTGGAGACTCCTTCCATCAATGTTAACTGACAAAAAAAAAGTCACCACCATAATCAACGATTATACTTTTTACTTTGTTAAACAGCATAAAAAAAAAAATCTGTTTATTATTAGTCTGAGAATATGTGGAACGTCCGTTGTACACATCCCTGTGAATGAGAACGAGCTGTTGCTATAGAAACGATAACGTATTAGAAGGAGCGTTATTAATATAAACCTGTCATTCATGTTACAGCCGGAACTACAGTCTGAGCCGAACAGAAATACGACCTTCTGACCAATCAGACTCAAGAATTCAACCGTGCTGAATCTATCCTTCCTTCCAAGCCTCTGTTTATTTCATCTTTAATGCAGTGTTAACATATGGTCTTAAATATTTCTGCTATGTGTTGGTTTTAATTCTCTTTCTCTGTCCCTGTCTGTATTCGTGTGTGTGTGTGTGTGTGTGTGTGTGTGTGTGTGTGTGTGTCCTCAGGCATTGGGAACACACTGACAGCCTGACAGCTTTACCAATTCTGAACTGCTGAATAATCAGCATATGTTCAATTTAAACACACACTGACAGCCTGAGGAGACAGAATGTGTGTATTGGGGGGTAGGATGGTGGTGTGTGTGTGTGTGTGTGTGTGTGTGTGTGTCTGGAGTGCATGTGTATCTTCAGTGACCTTCTCAGTGTTTTACTTGATTACATATTCATAGTTTCCTTTGTCTTCTTCTTCTTTAAATTATTACTTTGTATTATTACTACCACTACTTGAATGATATACTCTATTACATTTTATTTGTCCCAAATCTACTGCAAAACCAGAAAAGATCCTAATTATAATATCTGTGTGACATTGCCAAATGTTAAAAATACTGGACCGCCCCAAAGACGTGGCCCAAAGAGTAAATGCAGTAAAATTACAGTTGCGGTCATAAGTTTACATACACCTTGCAGAATCTGCAAAATGTTAATAATATTTCTAAAAAATAAGAGGGATCATAAAAATTGCATTGTTTTTGATTTAGTCCTGCCCTGAATAAGCTATTTCACATAACAGATGATTACATATAGTCCACAAGACATGATAATAACTGAATTTACACAAATGAACCAGTTCATAAGTTTACATATGCTTGATTCTTAATACTGTGTGTGTTACCTGGATGATCAGTGACTGATTTTATGTTTTATGCTATGTTTTTCTTGAGTCCTTTGTTTGTCCTGCCCACTGTTCTTTAGAAAAATCCTCCAGGTCCTGCACATTATTTGCTTTTCTGCATATTTCCAACAGCAGCTATATGATTTTGAGATCCTCAACACAACTATTACAAAAGGTGCAAACATTCACTGATGCTCAAGAAGGCAACATGCTACATTAAGGGGGGTGTAAACTTTTGAACAGGATGGTCGGTGTAAATTGTTATTATTTGTGTCTTCTGGGAAACATTTAAATATGTTATGTAGCTTCTGAAGGGCAGTACTAAATGAAAAATAAGATCTTTAATTAAAATAATAATAAAACGTTATGATATCAACTGTATCAGTTCCAGTACAGACTTCATAAGAATCCTGTAACAGACTGTGCATTAACATGAGCGCTTCATGTCAGATTAAACAATAAAGCTAGATAGCTACTATAGGAGCTTTTGCATGCTAATTAGCTAGCTACACACCTGGAAGCTGTAATTCATCCTCTGTTTCTTTCCATGTCGCTTCCCGTGAGACATTATAGAGACTTTCGGACTGTTCAGCTGTAGCTTCATTTGCCTTGTAGCTCCAGTCAGTTTGTGGCCATGAGAAATGTGAGGTTTTATGATGTTGAGTAAAATGATTCCAGCATAATGAATAGGCTAGAAGCAATACGCAACAGGAAAGCTGGAAAAACAAATAGAGATAGAAGAGGATTATAAGCTAACGCAGTAGTTATGAGGTGAGCGTACAGGACTGCGAGGTAACGCTAGCTCTTCTGCGTGTTTCTCCCCAGTCTGGAACTTCTTGCTAGTGCTAGGAGGAACGTCAGTTCTATTAATTATATCACTTTTGATATCTGATAGCCTCTCCGTCTCCAATACACGTGAAGTGAATTAACCAAAAAGTTAAAGGCACTAGGAGTCATGTAAAGCCTTTAATCGGACCACGGCTCCGGTGCGAACCTTCAGACACCAAACATGTCTTTGCTGATTGACGGGATTTGGAATAAGTGCAGACCGTCACCTGTCAATCACCTCGACTCTCTGGTCCGAAACCCGAAGGTGTTTCTATGCATCCATTCAGATGTCACCTGACATATTTTCAGAGGAAGTGATCAAGTGGAGTTGGTATGTGTGTGTGTGTGTGTGTGTGTGTGTATTGGGGGGCGTATGGATGGATAACACACACACACACACACACGTACACACGCACAGGCAAGGTTTTCACATGGTGATGCAATTCCACACAGTATAACAGTAAGAGGTGCATCACTTCCTCTCAAAGTCGAGAGTCGCTAGATTCCACACACCACTAAGATAACAACCAACAATGTACATGTTTATACTGTAATAATGCTTGTCTTTATCTGGTTTAGATATTCGTTTGTAGGCAGTGAGGCACTTTGGGAAATGTAGTTAGACACCAATTTCGGTGTTACATTCAGACAGTTTCCAACCACTGAGCCAAAAAATGAGCAACATGGAATTTGTTGAGCACTTTGCATGCGCAGATAATGAACTTTAACTTTATAAGCTTTACAGGTGCCTGTGTGTGTGTGTGTGTGTTCAGATGAGTAGGTCTGGCTTGTTTATGAGCACAAGCAATTTCATGGTCTGAGTTGTCTCACTAGCTAAGGTGGGCATGTGTGTGCGTCTGTGTTGTGTGTGTGTGCCAAGAATAACCGGCGTCATATTTTTTTCTATTCACTGCATATGAATTCATTGCATCTTTTGAAATTTTGAGAAATAAGAATAATAAGAAATTTCAAATGCAACTTCTTAAGACCTCCAAAATGCTGATTTCTTTTTTCTTATACTTGATTTAATTGTTTTACTGGTCAGTTTGAACATCTCTCTCTCTCTCTCTCTCTCTCTTTCTCTCGCTCTCTAAAGGAATCAGGCCAGTTCAGATAAAAGTCCTCAGCTTCTGAAGCACAGCTTATATCCGTTTGGCCGAAATGTCCCAGACGTACTGCAGCGTGCCTGTAAAAATGTATCCGGAGGTTCAAAGGAAATAAATTTAATTTTGATTTATGTCATAACAGCCACTTGAAGACGAGAGATTGCTCTTTATACGTGGCGTTTTCGCTATGAGCAGCTGTTCGTGTAAAGATATGCACAGGTGCTGAGGAGGAATTTGATTAAAGCTCAGCGGGAACTCACAGGAGAGAACAATCACTGGTGGAGAGAAATCAGTCGGGTGTAACGCTGAATCAGCAACTCTGTCATGACAGCTCATAGAGGAGCTTTTGCTTTTGGAAAAATCCTACAGTAGACACTGTTTGACTGTTTGACCACTGGTTTTGTCAAAGGAGCTATGTCTCAAATCACACGAGTACCTCTAATGGCTGTTGATTAGGGACTATTCACTGTCATAAAGGATAAAAGGAGCTCTGTAGAAAAATAACTGATTTAAATTGATGCTGATCAATAAATAAATAAATAAATACAGTGGCGCTAAATAGGTATAATAACACACGTCACTGTTTGCCTATTTTCTCTATGTGTCTGTCGCACAAGTGTGGCGTGTAGCCTTCCCTGGATAAATATATACTGCCTGATAATTTGTTTTCGGGAAGCTGCATGCACTCCCCCAGACGAGCCTAGTAAAGCACCATTTGAAGTCTGATTACATCGTTCTAGCTGCAGGCAGGTGTGTCGACTCAATTACGTGGGATTGGTTCCGTTTCAGAGGTGTGAAATGATTTGCTCTGTCATGAGCGATATTATGTTTGTTACTCAGACATTAAAATAGAGTAGAGACGTTCGAGACGACTGAATTTCTGCAGCAGCTCTCAGTGTTATGAGACAGAAATGAAGAAATATGTATCTGCATATGCATTCAATGGGGTGTGATTTAAAAAAAAATGTGCTCTAACAATATTTTTATGAGATCTAACAAAATTGTAGTACGTTTCACAAAAGATTCAATATGTACGTCCAGTACAGGGGGTTCTTATCAAACCAAATGTATTGAGTGACAATAAGACATAACACAGATGTCAATTTAGAAACGTGAGATTTGAAAGGATTTAATAAAAAAATGATTGGATTGATTCAATAAACCTTTAAATTGTATATAATTATATAGAACTTGATCATTTAAGTGATATTTCTGGGCTTCTTCAGCAGATACACATGAATGCTGGTTATTAAGTGTTACTAACACATGACGCTTTTTTAAGTGCACTTCCACTCAGAAATTCATAAATGATGCCTACAAATTGTAAGGTTCAAAAAAAAAATGAAAGGCTTTACACCTACACACTTATTTTAAGTGCACATCCACCCAAAGGAATGAAGTCAAATAAATCATACATTCTGTAGAATGACTTTCTTTGTTCAAGCATCATTTCTGCCCCTGTGCTCCTGCCACCATCATCCAATCAAAAGCTGGAGTGCTCCATGTAGCGCTGGTTTTACCCCGAGGCACTGAGACTGGGGCAGAGTTAATGGGTGTGAGGAAACCCCGAACATTGATTATTAATGAAGGCAGACTCCAGATTATCCATGTGGATTATTTTCTTTCTAAATAATACAGTGCCTTTGTAGAATGTGTGTGTTTTTGCACACCTAGTTGATCTGATCAGTCTGTAGATGCAATTTTTGTTCTATTTTTGTCCTCTCTCTGGACACCCTGTTTACGTACTGTACAAGCAGACTAAGAAAGAAAAAACTGAGACACATTGCAAATTCTATTTCTAACAACACATATAATATGAATTCATTCATTCATCTCATCTTCAGTATCCATTTTATCCTGATTGTGAAGGATCCGGAGCCTTTCCCGGGATCACTGAACACAAGGCGGGAGAATACACCCTCGATGGGACACCACACACACACACGCACACACACTTTTCACACCTAGGGGCAATTTACCTTAGCCAGTCCGCCTATCTGCATGCTTTTGGACAGTGGGAGGAAACTGGAGAACCTGGAGGAAACCCACATGAACGTGCAAACATGAGAGTAGTAACCATAGCTCAGGATTGAACCAGGAACCCTGGAGCTGTGTCAAGAGGAGCCGGCGCAATGACAGCATACTTGGCAGAGTTAGGAGGAAGTGGAGCAGTGATGACGTCCTCAGTAGAGTCAGGGCGAGGCAGATTGAGGTGGCACGATGCCGTCAGCGTAGATGGGAGGTAGAGCCATGCCCTTGGCAAAGCCAAGAGGCGGAATGATGCCCTCTGTGAAGCCAGCAGGCAGACACAAGAAGGCCAGGCAGGATGGCTCAGGAAACCAGCATGATTGCTGTGGGTCAGGCTGCTCGGGAAACCAGCACTAGAACATTTTTAATTTTTATTAAAGTATCCCCCAGTGATCACATTTACTCTATGTGGTTAACTCCTTTTCAGCCAAAATGCCAGATAGATCCTTATAACACAGAGGTCACTCCATGTTAAATACATGGCCCAAATCCTCCTGATTATCTGTGCACTAGGTCCAGAGGGATCTTGGGTAGCTTGCTCTACTTGGCCGTTGGCTTGAGGGTGATACCCTGAAGTGAAACTCACCAACACTCCTAACGTTTCCATAAATGAACTCCATACCTGGGTTGTAAATGGAGGTACTACATAATCAGACACAAAGTCCTTAGGGATTCCATAATACCTGTATCAAGGATGATAGTGCTGATTTGGGAAAGTGGTAGGTCAGTGAGAAAAACTATGACCAGGTGTTGCCATGGTCATTGAGGAAATGGCAGGGGAAGAAACCTTACTTTCTTCCGGCTGCTAGCAATCTAAATGCTAGTCCCTATTCGACTGTACTTCTAGCACCTTGAATGATTGCGAGGAGGTTCTCTACTACCTCTTTGCCTGGGAATAATGGTCAAAAACACTCCAGAAAAGGCTAACGACATGTTCATAAGATTGTGATTTCTCCTCCGTGATTCCACATGGCTATAGCTCAAGTAAGTGCTTCATCAGAGAGCAGTGAGATCAGCTGCACTATGGTATTGCAATCTAAGGTACCTTCTTGAGTGGAGAAATAAAGATGGCATTGTAGTGGAAAGCCTTGAAACTTAGCTGAGTTTCCTGCAGATCTTCTGAAGCAGCTGAACATGCGGAGACACCGTCAGCTCTGTCCATCTGGGTGTGTGTATGTCTATCCAGGTGTGTTGTATTTACGCCCCAGGGTGTGTCTCATTTGCCCATAGTGTACGTAACATAATCCTGCTTACGTCACAGTTACCCATATTACTCTAATACTGTTATTAGGGTGAACTATTAGCAATAATGAGCTTGACTATAGCTTTATGCTGAGTGTGTGGGTCACTTTTGTTTACTAGCACTTCTCTTTTTCCTTCAAATATTTTCCTGTCATTGTTAAGACCTGAGATTGGATTCTAATCCAAAGGATAAATGTGTACATGAAAATTCCGCACAGTACAGGGTAAAACACACAGGTTTGGCGTTCGAGAAAAAGACACATTTCCAGACGTATTAGCCTGGAAATGTGAGCCACTGTATTTTTGTCAGCATTATAAATTGCTGAAGCATGTCGAGTAATTCCACACCATAGCAGTGTAAGTGTTACTGCGCCTGTCTATGAGTTACAGTAAGAAATGTTTTCAATCAATGACAGCTCGGCTTCTGAAGTGCGTATGTGTGTTTTACTTGCGGTTCACGTGCCTCTGGGGAGGCAGGTGTGTTTGCTTGCTTAAACCTGGGTGAGTGTAAAAACTCTGTCTTGTAAAAACATTTCCCAAGTTTGCACTGGCTGGCAGCTTTTAATCATCATCTTTCTGACACGGATTATTTACACACGTTTAACCCTTTCGTTCTTTCCTGGTCAAAATAATCCGGGTTCAATCTGAATATTACTAAAGTACGAAAAATAATTGTTTCTGACATGAAATTGTCTGTTTTCTAGTGTTTCCACTGCGACCTGTGCACACAAGCCTGCCATCAGGAGGAGTCCTGAGCATGGGCAAGGTCCATCAGGAGTTTTTATACGGATGAACATTGAGGTGAAGATCTAAAGAGACAGCTTGGGGCAATGGGACACAGTGCTGCTAAGTAGCAAAGGCTTAAATTCTTTCATTTAAATAATGCAGAAGTAAATAGTTTGTGTTTGTGTGTGGAGTGAACACCTGGCAACAGGTCCAATCATACAGGATTAGAAAAACACCGAAATGTTACATAAAAAAAACACTTTGCACACATACAAAAGGAAAAGAAAAGAAAAAAAGAGCGACGGAATATTATCCTATATTACAGTGAATGCTGCAGGCGCACCGATCCTTCATCAGTCGGATGTTATAAAGCATCACCTGGAGATTTTTTATGAAACCTCGTCATGCACGTGACACGACATGCAGCTGGTCATTAAAACATGTATTTACACGTTTTTTTTATTCGCTATAATCTACTTAAAAGAGTTCATCATTGTTAGATGATCTCCCTAAACTATTCCTTTAGGAAAATAGTTATTATGATATAATACAGCCGGGCCTGTGTCCAAAAGTCTGAGAACACCACGGAGACCTGTTTTCATTCCGTCACTTATCAAACACTGAGACGCTGATTTTCCTTTGTGCCTCATTCACAAAGCCGCCTTACAGAAATCCGGGTCTAGATCACTAACGTGGTAAGGAGAAACTCCTTAAGAACATTAGAAAGACACCTTGAGAGGAACTGAGACTGATAAACAGGAAGCCCTCGATACTGGATAATGGAATTATGGTGCATGTATAGATTCAGTGTTTAGGCAAATAACATCCGCAAATGTGCTATAAGGAAGTTGGACCTGATAAAATGGCCACTGAGTATGTACTGTAACTGCAATTGTGTTTTTATATGGATTTACGCTTTAATACTCAGAAATATGAGCTTTCTGTCTCATGTCCTTAGAAAAGATAAATACATTATATTACTCAAATTATAAATTCTAAATACTGCATACTGTACATTAGAAATTTACATGCATTATGAATCTAGGCTTTGTACGCATTGGGAAGGGGGGGGGGGGTCTAATTTTATGAGTTACTGTACACTATTATTATTGAGGTGGAATACACAAATGTTTTATTAATTTGTTGTTGTTGTTGTTGTTTTTGCTTTGATGAATTATCCAGGAAGTCAAACACAAAGTGTATGACATTCAGCACCTTTCATATTCTGAATAAATTATGGGGAGTAAGTGGGGCACAAATACATATTTCAGGAGACAGAAATTGTTCTTGTAAAGAAAGAAAGAAAGAAAGAAAGAATAATTGAAAATGGTGCTTGTTTGGAAAGATTAGTTCAGAGATCTATTTAAACAAGGTGATTTAATGCAATTGAACTGAACACAATGGTTAAAATTCACAATATAGCTTCTTACAACTGTACAATTTTAAGCTTTCTTAAAATGTATTTTAATATTTTTAACATAATTTTAAAAATTCTTATTGTTTATCCACAGATTTGTGCACTTTTGTACAATTTTAATTTTTTCATTAAATTTGATATTACTACTGCTACTGTTACTACTACTACTAATAATAATAATAATATTTGTATCCAATGTACATTTTCAGACTTTTTTCAAACTTAGCCAACTGGCTGGATTGAAATTAACTGCAACTCCAGTAGTGAAACTGGATATCGCCATTTAACACTTGATACTCTTGTATAACAGTGTGTTTAATAAGGTTCACTAGTCTCCTCTTTTTTTTTTACACTGAAGTCACACTGCAAGATAAAAAGCTCTAGCTGCCTGCGGGCCGTCAGTGTGTTTTGAGACTCTGACGTGAGCATAGGAAAATTAATCCACTCCCCACTGGGCATCTGAGTAACTCTCAGATGTATTTGAAAGAGAGAAAAGAAAGATAGCCTACAGAGTGCTTCCTTCATTTTTTTATTATCTGTCTCTCTTGCATTTCATAACTCCTTACATGACTGTAACATTTATAGCATCCACAAAATAGCTGTTGGGCAGCATAAGCGGTTACTGAAGATGAATGAATGAATGAATGAATGAATGAACATTTAGCTGTCTAGTTATATCATGTTTGAATAAGGCCATGCCGTCCTTCCTTCGTCCTTCCAAAGTGCATTACTGGTGTTTCTCAATGCAAACTCATGTTCCTGTGTTCTCGGTTTGCTCGGTTTGTTCAGTTCCTCTTCATTTTTTCATTTAAACACAGCAAATGGAGGCCATCCACTTCATCAGAGGTGCATCCAGACACTAGAGAGGACTAACATTTATGAGAGCAGCATAGTTTCAGTAGGGGCGCCCTAGGCAGAGACAGCGAACCCCCAACATCAGCGCCATCACAGCGGGGCGAATGGGTGATGAAGCCAAAGCTAACACTAAGGCTTGCCCATGGGAGCACCTCATATCTCAATTTCACATGTCAAATGGGTTTGCTCTCCTCAGTAAAGCACCAGTTGAGAAGCCCGTTGAAGCTGGGTATAGGAGACTCTATTCTATGGCACGTGATTTAAGCTAGGCCTTTAGGAGCACCAGCAGCTTTACTTAGCTGTATACTGGAGCCAGGGTGCCAGACATTGCAGGTAATCTTAGAGTCTTGGGCAAGCAAAGGTTTTCAAAAATAGTTATCTACGTAGGAGCTAACAATATATGCCTTCATCAGTCTGAGGTTACTAGCATTGTAGTATTGCAGAGGAGTATAAATTAGTGAAGGTAATGTCTGATGCTGTAATATACTCTGGCCCCATCCCAGTGCGGCTTATCCCAGTGTAGCTTACAGCAGGTTATGGTCGCTGAGCTGCTGGATGTCTAGGTGGTGCTCCGAAAACAATGTGGGCTTTATGGATAAATGGAGTAGTTTTGAGGGCAAGGCTGGCCTGTTAGGTGTGGGACAGTCCATTCCAATTAGGAAGGTGCTGCTCTCATTTTTTCTAGCATAGCACATAGTCTCAGAACAGGCCTAGTTAATCGGTGACAATCCAGAGCCAAGGTCAGGGAGCAGACAATCAGGCTAAACTGACCATCTGCCAGCTGCCTTGAGTTGTCACACAGGTTCCAACATATTGAGACAGTGTCTGTTTCCCGAGCTAAACAAAAATGTAGAAATACTTTTATGAAAAACATAAAATTAGACCATACCAGATGTGCAACCAAAACACCTTCGATCTGAAGCTAGGACTGTTAAATAGATCTCAGTAGGGGTTAATCAATACATAGTAGGACCCACTCATTATGATGGACACACTCTTGATTTAATACTGACATTTGGATCTAATATAGAAAAGTCACACTACCCTAGTCTGAAATGTGTCTTCATGATAATATATGCACTTCTCCATGCTACTGCATCAAGCAGACAGTCACGTCAGCTACTGTATTGAAAATCTCCCAGAGTTGTCGACCTTCATTGGATCACCGCCTGGTCCCACAGAACTTAATCAGGCAACTGAATGCTTAGAGTCAATATTCCACTACACTCTAGATAATGTAGCCCCACTTAAAAGAACAATAATTACTGAGCAAAAACTAGCCCCCAGTACAATAATCACACGTACACCTTAAAACAGGCCACTCGAGTTAGAATGTAAATGGCCTCAAACTATTTTGGTAGTAATCCAAATTGCATGGAAGAAGAACCTTCTTAGCTATAAAAATACACTTAGTGCTGCATATCTCTCCACCTCAACAGAAGATAAAAATGATCCTAGGCTGTTTTTTAATACAGTAGCAAAGTTAACCACCAAGGCAGCACAAAAAAACCAACAGTATGTAGTAGCAATGACTTTAAAATGAAATATTAGGCAAAAAATTCAGACAATTGGATAATTAACTATGTAGAAAAACAACATAACCACACCAGTAGAGTGATTAGAACATTTTACTCCCATCAAACAGACCAAACTAATTTCACTATTAACTATTAACTTGTGTTCTCAATCCCTTGCTTACAAATTTCCTCAAACAGATACTACTATAAGCAAAAGTAAATGACTTACTACTGGCCTCTGATCAGGGTTGGGTCTCCTTGCTTGTGTTGCTTGACCTTAGTAGAGCTTTTGATACCACTGATCATAACATTCTTCTAGACAGACTAGAAAATGTTGTAGACATTAAGGGAACGACCCTCACCTGGCTCAGGTATTATTTGACTGATTGTTATCAAGTTGTAGATGTAAATGGTGACTTCTCTGCGCATACTAAGGTAAAGTTTGGTGTTCCACAAGGTTCTGTTTTAGGCCGACTGCTCTTTTCTTTATATATGCTACCTCTGGGTAAAATTATTCGTAAACGTGGTATTAGCTTCCACTGTTATGCTGATGACACACAGTTGTATGTTGAGGAATATATAAAGGACATTAGACACTGGATGCTTATTAACTTCCTTCTACTTAATTCTAACAGAAGTACTTGTACTAGGACCACATGCAGTTAGAAGTAAGCTTTCTGATTACATAATATCTCTGGATGGCCTTTCTGTTTCATCATGTGCAGCAGTAAAAGACCTTGGTGTGATTATCGACTCCAGTCTTTCATTTGAAGCTCATGTAGATAATATCACTAGGATGGCCTTCTTTTATCTCAGAAATTTTGCTAAGATAAGAAATATAATGTCACTACACAATGCAGAAAAATTAGTTCATGCTTTTGTTACCTCTAGGTTGGATTATTATAATGTCTTACTGTCTGGATGTTCCAGTAGGAGCATAAACAAGCTCCAGTTAGTCCAGAATGCAGCAGCGAGAGTCTTTACTAGAACCAGAAGATATGACCACATCAGCCCTATCTTATCCACACTGCATTGGCTCCCAGTAAAATTTTGCATTGATTATAAAATACTACTAATAACTTGTAAAATACTGAATGGTCTTGCATTGCAGTACCTGAGTGAACTTTTAGTCTTTTATGATCCGCCACACCTACATCAATCAAAAGGTGCAGGCTCTTTGTTATTACCTAGAATAATGAAGACTACAATAGGGGGTAGAGCTTTTTCTTACAAATCTCCACAGTTATGGAACAGCCTTCCAATTAGTGTTCAGGACTCAGACACAGTCTTAGTCTTTAATTCTAGGCTGAACACCTATTTGGAAAGCCTTTTGTTAATTAAATTTTCTCTTAGGTAGAGGTGGAAGATTCATGGGCATAGATTGTTTTGGAAAACTGGGATGCTGTCTTGGAGCTTCCTTCACCTGAGAATCACTTGCTGTTGCTGGGGATGGTACCACATAGATACCCTAAAGATGGCTGTGGATGGTCTCACTTGTATGGGTTAATGATTGTATTTACAGTTTACGCACAGGTTTCATTCATTATACAGTGGATAATTTCACTTGGATACTACAGACTTAAAGCTAAAACTCAAATGAAATAAAAAAATAAACTAATGCTCGGACTGCAGATCCTTTCAACACCCTTAGCACTGCCTGACTCTATAGTATACAGCTGTGAAAGTGTAATGACTCATAATCGCACTATCCGGTGTCACCCAGAAGAGAATTAGTTCCCTTTTGACTCTGGTTCCCCTCAAGGTTTCTTCCTCATGTTGTCTCAGGGAGTTTTTCTTTGCAACCATTTCCTCTGGCTTGCTCATTAGGGATAAATCCAAATCCACATCTGGTTTTCTGTAAAGCTACTTTGCGACAATGCCCATCATTAAAAGCACTATACAAATAAAATTGAATTTAATTTAAATAAGGGTGACTTTTTACCACTATGGTTAATAAACTGAAAACATAGAAGACTGCATGTAAGATATACAAATTAAGACCAATTTGGACAAATAAAGAAACTTGGAGTTATACATTACAAACCTTGTGCGTGTCATATAGGAATTTGTCCTTTACACTTCGAATATATTTATTTGGTCCACTAGATTTAAAAAAAAATCTCCATTTAAAATGACTTGAAACTTTAGAATAAATTTTATAATTTATTTAATCAAATACCAAAGATTTAGCAGCCACTTTTCATATTCAGGAAGGCATTTCCTCATGTTCATTCACGCTGAAGTATGCAAATATGAGTTTGGAAAAATGTTAGAAAAGAGATCATTTAAAAAAATGTCCACACAATCTTTCAATCTGATCGTTCAGGTATTTCCCTGTCTCAACATATTTAACATTAACCAGCATGCAGTCTACATGAAATTTGGATGGGAAAAATCAACATTTTGGAGGTGTAGAGTATACACTGATCAGCCATTACATTAAAACCACTGACAGGTGAAGTGAATAACATTGATTATCTCTTTACAATGGGACCTATAAAGGGGTGGGATATATTTAGGCAGCAAGTGACCAGTCGGTTCTCGAAGCTGATGTGTTGGAAGCAGGAAAAATGGGCAAGCGTAAGGATCTCAGCGACTTTGACAAGGGCCAAATTGTGATGGCTAGATGACTGGGTCAGAGCATCTTTAAAACAGCAGGCCTTGTGGGGTGTTCCCGGTATGCAGTGCTTAGTACCTACCAAAAGTGGTCCAAACAAGGACATCCGGTGAACCGGTGACAGGGTCATGGGCGCCCAAGGCTCACTGATGCATGTGGGGAGTGAAGGCTAGTCCGTCTGGTCTGATCCCACAGAAGAGCTACTGTAGCACAAATTGCTGAAAAAGTTAATACTGGCTATGATAGAAAGGTGTCAGAACACACAGTGCATCGCAGCTTGCTGCGTATGGGGCTGTGTAGCCACAGACCTGTCAGAGTGCCCATGCTGACCCCTGTCCACCACCGAAAGCACCTACAATGGGCACTTGAGCATCAGAACTGGACCATGGAGCAATGGAAGAAGGTGGCCTGGTCAGATAAATCACATTTTCTTTTTTTCATTATTATTAGTGTAAATGTGACATATACAATTATTTTTCTGGGGTTACATTTTGAAATGACATTAAATTAGTCTGACTTGTTTATAAATCAGTTTACAATTTAGGACTTGTGTGTTTTTATTTTGATTTCACTTGGGCCTTACTTTAAAAAAAAAACAACTGCTTCTCATTGCCAAACTGCACTAAGCACTAACAGCTTACAAAAATTAGGAGGTTATTGAGCACAAAGAAGGGTAGCTGAACTAGCTGCCAAAGTAATTACGTGCAGCTAACTTGCTCATTTAGTCCTTCTGGCTCGCAAAAATGTAGAGCCCTGGGCAGTTGTTTATTCAGGCTAATGGACAGGACCCTGACTACAATAAACTAAAACTGCTACAAATTACTAATACTACTCTAAATAACGCTGATTGCCCCTTCATGTCACATGTAAACACACTGTAATCAGCATTAATTAAAATCAAAATGGTTGGCACAAACAACCATTTTCCAAAGGAACTGGACATACCCGTCCATCACCACGACCAACAGCCATCTTTGATATATGAAACCTGGATTGTCTGTGAGTCTGAGACCACTGTGGCACCATGTTATTCACCAATGGCACCTTCTTACTCACTGATTCAGGCAGGAAATTCAATAAAGAGGTTCAGATGTTTCCAAATTCAATTTCGCTGTTTTGCAATTTCTCCCAGCGGGATGTTTAGCGGGTGAATGAGTGCCAGATTATCTGTCTAACAGGAGTTGTGTGTAAGAAATTATATATATTTATAATTATAACTGTGACAGAGATGATAATCTTACGCTCATCTGGAAAAAGCATGCTCCTTAACATGATATTTAACTCAAACTCTCAGGATGTAAAAGCTTGTTAGATTATCTATCTCTCTTATAAACTTATGTTCATACAGCTAAGGCTGTGTTTTCCTTTTCTTAATAAAACTTATTTTATTCACTCAATTTGCATGATGATAATGCTGAATGTAATAATCTTCTGCTCAGGATGTTGTGGAAACAATTTTAAAAATCAAATGAAGCTTAGTCAAATGGAAATTGTCAAAATTACCCATGTTTATTATGTTTTTGTTGGCTATTGCATGGATTTAATTTCAGAATCAGCACATTTTCTGCGTTTTACACATTAACTTTCATGCATTATTCACTCCCAGCTTTGTTCAACTAAGTTTTTAATTTGTATTTATTGATTTTCTTGACAGATCACAGACAAAAAAGAACGTACCACATAAAAGCACAAATAAATCATCCTCACTCAGTAACATTAATTTATTGAACTCATGTGGATGCTAAATCTGTGATTGCTTTGTAATGAGCTTAATGTTGGTCTCACGATCTGCAGTGCGAAATTTGAAAAATTGGTTTCCAATGTTTGCATGTATTTTCCCAGTTTTTTCTCCTTTCAATGTCCTAATCTTGGATAAAGTCTGTTTAAGCTTCAATCACAACAATCACAAGGTTGATGTTGCTTGCTGATGTGGCTGATGTATTTATCTTAAATGAGATCATTTAAGATAAAATAGTAAATTCATTTAGTTTATTTTTATTCTTGTGCCCATGTTTCAGAATGCATTTTATTTTGCTGTTTTAGTACCACTATTACAAAATTTAAAATACATTTTAAACATTTTGAGAAATAAAATTGTAGATTCTGCTATTACAAGAATAAAATCCTCAATACTTTGAGATAAAAAGAATAACATTTCTAGGATAAAATTGTAAAAGTCATGGACAAGCTGCCAGTTTATGGGGAGATGGCACTAAAATGTCATTGTAATTCTCTGCTCATTTTTTGATAAAAAGTTGAATAGAACAGCGTTCTTTCATAAATTTTATAGGAGGGACACTCCAACCAAAATGACACTGATTTAAGGAACAACAGTTTATCTGAAAAGCTGGAATGATTGACGTAATCATGATGCATATTATCTATATCATATATATTCAGTTATGGCTATTCATGTGAGATTATCTGCATGTGGATGCGACAGTCTATTCCTAAAATATAGGTACCAACAAAGGACAGCACCATATTGTACTCAATGGTGAAAAATCTAAATCATGGACAATAGGGCAAACAAATCTATTTTACCGCTCACTGCAATAATTGAGCAGGCTACTGCTACAGACATTTGTAGTCTACATAAACCTAATCTCTGGGTTTCAAATTAAATGATTCATTGATCATTAGATTTATATTATGACTTCAGAGAAACACGTCATTTTTATTATTAGGAAAAAAAATAACTATTTCTGTTGCCATACTTTTCCATTAATACCATGGTTCTGCCGTAGTCTTAAAGAGATGGGATATTTGATACTAACCAGACAAGCATCTTCATGAATAAGACTGCTTTGTATTTAGAGAAAGGCAATATGTGAAGTAAGCATGATGTGGGGAAAAGCAGTCATTAATATGCATGCTTTTGTTGGAACACTAGCAGGAAATGAGGCCAAATGGTTTCCATAAGTGCTTTCTATTAGAGAGAAGTCACATTTAAAAAGGGAATGACATTTAAATACTAAACTGTTTGGGCCTCCTAACAGTTATCCTTATCTCATGGGTAAGATAAACATAAAATTGCAATGACTACAAAGCAATGAACCTATCATTCTCAGAAATAACCAGAAATAACAGATATCATCCTGTACTGTTGTCTGTAATCTTTTTCCTTAATTCCTCTTTAACTGAGCTTGCCAACAAATACCGCATAGAAATGCATACCCTGAAATAGTTTAGAATTTGCATACCTTTGATCAAATGTGTCCAGAAGGAAATGAGGCCAAATGTTTTCCATAAGAGTGTGCTGTAAGAGAAATGTCACATTATTTTCATTCAAAAGTTATGATATTTCAATATCAAATTATCAAACATATAAGGTCAGTGTGGACTTAATCATCTAAATACCATTTAAAAAAGATCGCCTCCCCTCTAGCAGAGGTGTGATCTCTAGAATTCTAACTTCCTGACTCTCTTGTATAGAAACATGCAAAGAATATGCAAAGAAACATGCATTTATTGTGAAGTCTTGCCTATCATTATAATTGTGTGAGTCTTGTTATTCTTCTTATTGTTCATGCTGTGTTTGACTCTTTGCTCACTGCACGAGTTTTTAGGCTTCCAAATCTTTTATTGGAGATTTAGGCCATCTACAGATGGTCAGTGGTGCAAAACAACTTTGCCCTGTCAGAGCCTTTGTTTCCCATAGCTTGCATTTGACAAGCTGCACTCAAAGTTCACTCAAATTCAACTTTGACCCAGTTTACACTAACCTTTTCAAAGCACAACCAATAAGATTACCCCTCATGTGACGTAGCAAAGACGCAAATCACTCTTTACAATAGAGGAGCACCTAATTATTTGCTTATTATTCAACATAAAATAGCCCTGGAATCAGTTGAGGTTGAACTCGCAGTGAGTCTCATTTTCTTGTCCTCCATGTTTTTCTCCCATCTTCTCTAAAGGACAGAATCTTTTTTATTTGAGATTTAGATGCATTCTGGATTTAGAAACATGCAGAACAGGCTAGCTCTTTGAATGATCTATAGTTTCAAATGTGTCTTGATGATGTAGCACCACTTTAACATCAAGGTAAAAATGATTAACATTTGAATGGTGCATGTACTTTCACTAGTCATCATTAGGCACTCTTATTAAGGGCTACAGTTCAGTAGTTGCTCCTATCACATCACTGCTCAAGGGCAATAAGGCAGCATCTCAGGCCTTCCAAATGCAGAATATTCACCAGAGCCCTATCCTCTGACATCCTGATCATTCATTAGTGTTCATAGTGGAAGTGGACACTTCAAAGAGAAGAATTGGAGCAATCCTCCCCCAGTGGTATGGAAATACTCCCAAAAAATGTACCCCATGAAGTCCAAAACATGACATTCCGAATGGGCCCTCTTTCAAGTCCACTCTTTACATACAGACACACTCAAGCATCTTTGAAGGATACCTTGTCCTTCTGCACAATTGCAGAGTGGCCCCATCCAATGAAAAATAACAAAGAACAATGACGTCACGAGATACATCCAAGAATGTGTAGTAATCAGCACATCACAGGTCAGAACCTCCTGTCATCTGGACTCCTCTGGACTCCTCAATTCATAAAAGCCCCTGGACTCACTTCACTGTTCATAAAGGATCTTCCAGTTTCACAAGGTTTCACCACCATTAGACTTGCTGCCTAATACATATGCCCAAACTCCCCACTGCCTTAGAGACAACAGAAGTTATGTTCAAAGAAATCTTCAAGTATTACAGAATCCCAGAGGACATTGTCTCAGACTGGGGGTATAATTCACATGCCACATGTGGAGAGCTTTCTGCTAACAACTAAATATACATGTCAGACATTCAACCAATTGCCACTCACAAAGGTCTTTATCCAAGGTTTTATGAAAGCATACTGTCAGAATGATTAACATGACTGTAACACCAACCCCCTACCCCATCCCACCTGCAGAGGTTGTGAGCCTTTTGAACTTAAGAAAATTGAAGACAAGCATGGCTGTGGCATTCTGGATTGATTGAAAAGACTTGATAGCAAGTGTAGTGTTGCAGTAGTCAAGTCTCTAGATGTTGAAGGATTGAACAGGCATCTAAGGGCTTTCTTGGTGAGTGATGGTCAAAACTGCTTGACCAACACAGGTCTGTAAACATTTAAAATCCATCCAACACCATGCCAAGGTTTCATGCATTTTTGGAAAGAGTGATTAGGGAGATCTCAGAGGAAGCAAATTAGATAAGATATGATAAGATAAAATAAGAAGATTTATTGTCATTGTACTATGTACAAGGAAATGTCAATTGGCAACAATCCTTGAACAGCTTTCAACAGTACAAGGACAGTATAAACATAAAACAAAATAACCATATAATATAACCATACAAGACAATAAACAAGGTGGTCTAAAGTGACTGGTATAATGTACATTATAAAATGTGCAGTATAAAAATATAAACATAAAATATAAAAATACTGCGCAAATCCGGGTGTATTATCAGGATTTGTTCAGTCTGTATTGCACTGTTTGTAAGGTGCTATCCGGCGTTAGCAGCATTCGGGGTGAGGGGGTTTCGAGGTGCTTGCAGGGTCCTTGTGTTTGTGTTTAGCAGCCATTAGGGGAATGGGTGGAGGTGAGGGAGGTTACAACTCTTGGAAAGAAACTGTTCTGTAGCCTGTTAGTCCCTGCATAGATTGTCCTGTACCACTTGCCGGATGGTAGAGGACAAACAGCTGGTGACCTTGGTGGGACAAATCTCCAAAGATGTTACGAAATTCCTTTTGTAGTTGGCTGGCGTAGATGGACCAGAGAGTTCAGTCTCAATGACCCACTGAGCCGTGTTCAACACTCCGTGTAGGTTTTCAAGTTTTCAGCAGTGAAGTTGGCATACCACAGTGTTGTACAGTAAGACAGTATATTCTCCATGGTGGTGCAGTAGAAGTTTATCAAGAGCGGTGGTAGTTTCCTCAGGAAGGCCTGCCGCCTACCCCTAACCCTAACCCACAACAGTGGTGTCAACTGCAAACCTGACCATTGCGAACCTGACTATTATAAACAGGGAGAAGAGGAGAGGGCTGAGGACACACCTTTGTGGTGCTCAGGATGAGGGTGTATAATATGCAGTCTCCAATCCTCATGTTCTGGGGTTTGTTGGTAAAAGCAGTACATAATCCACAAGCAGTGTGGGCCAACCCTTCAGAGATTGTTGAACAGTTTGTGGGGAACTATTGTATTGAAAGCAGAACTGAAATCAACAAATAACATCCTTGCATATGTATTTTGTTGTTCCAGATGCATGAGGGCTGTCTGAAGTGCACTAGAGACATGTCCTCCATAGATCTGTTTGCTCTGTATGCAAACTGGTGTTGGTTGATATCGGGGGATGATGGTTTTGATCTGCATCATTATCAGTCTCTCAAAGCACGTCATGATAGGCAGTAGTCATTCCAGCATAGCACTGGAGAGGTTGAATATGTTGGTAAATACAACATATTTAAAAAGGTAAATTATTTATTTGCACCACCTGAGAACGAATAACCACTTGTTCTTCACTGCCACCAGGTGAGGTCCACCCTGCGCACAACTGACATCACAAAGCAGCTGGTCCAGCCGTATGATGATAGCCAGCATGGGTGGCTTGCTGTTGGTTGTCATAGAACTGGTTCAGCACACTGGGGAGAGAAGTACCCATGTTGGAGTGTAGGGTGTTGTTGCTTTTGTAATCTATAATTGCCTTAATCCCAGTCCACATGCAGGAGAAATTGTTGTTTTTGAAGTGTTTTTGAAACAGCAAGATCAAATCAAGTTCTAGGAATATCTAGCATCTCAGTCCTGCTGCAAGTCAGCTTGAGGTGATGATCCTATCCATGATGTTACAGTATGTCTGCCAGCCATATCACAAACAAAACACAAAATTACCTCTTCCTAATGGATGAGAGACCACACATAAAACCAGATCAAAAATTCAGAATCAGACAGATATTATTGATTTTTCTGAAGGCCATCCTTCAGTCATGAAACCACTACACCACCCAATGTCAGGTTATCCTCTAGGTAAAAATCTGGGGTCAAAACCTTGCAGAATTTCTCATGAAAAACTGGGATAGAAACCAACAGCCAAAAATAAAATGACTGTGACTTCTTCTGTAACTTTTGATGAAATTCAGACTCAGCTTATTGGTTATTGGTCTTTCATGCATGACATTTAGGTTTCATGTGAGACAGCTGGCATTCTCCCACAGTACAGGATGTTGAGTTATAAAGGTCATGCGTTTTGAAACCAGAGCAGCAGAGAGGTTAAGATTAGATTACACATACCCCACATTACAGGATCCATGTGCTTCATATTAGTTTAAGACTGAAATTGAGACACAATTTACAGTTGTCAGGCAACAAATCTCCCTCAAAATGGATTTGAATCCCAATGATACTAGCTAATCAGGTTATTTGTGAGCTGTTTAAGGCTGTTAGAACTCTTCTCCAAGCACTTTTGGCTGTCCTGTATTAATGCAGCAGCACCAGTTTAAAAAGCCTTTATATGTGTCAGAAGAAACACTACTGGCAATTTAGTAAAAATAATTAATTAATTGATTAATTAATTAATTATCCCTCACTAACAAGAAAAATGGAAGAACAGACACAACAATTCCCCAAAGAATAGCATCCGCTCCGTAAAGTGGGTACACCACAAATGGAGACACAGTTAAGACTTACAAAGGAAGAGCTATTTACTTTATCATTAATGCATGGCCAGAGTAACACAGCTGTAGTCAGACAACTAGCAATAACAACACTACAGCAACAACGGTACAAGTAATGTGTTTACTGATAGGAAGGAAAAATCTCTCCATGCTTTTCCCAGGTTATCCCCATCCCCCAAACTAATTGATACCCACCAATCATGACAGGCAGCTCATGGTTGCTCCCTTGTTTGTTCATTCAGCCACAAGAGCATTAGTGAGGTCAGGCGCTGATGTTGGGATGTCGAGGAGGTCTGGAGTGCAGTCGGCATTCCAGTTCATCCCAAAGGTGTTCAGTGGGGTTGAGGTCAGGGCTCTGTGCAGGACACTCGAGTTCTTCCACTCCAACCTCCACACACCATGTCGTCATGGAGCTCGCTTTGTGGACAGGGGCATTGTCATGCTGGAACAGGTTTGAGTCTCTTAGTTCCAGTGAAGGGAAACTGTAATCCTACAGCACACAAAGACATTCTATACAATGTGCTTCTAACTTTGTGGCAACAGTTTGAGGAAGAACCACATATGAGTGTGATGGACAGGGATCCACATACTTTTTGCCATATAGTGTAGATATTTGAAGGGGTTAACAACTGACACCTGATTATTCACATCCAGTAATCCCGCATGTGCTACATTCACAGGAAATATCATTGGTGCTATTTCTGTGATCAAGGTGCAAGGGCAAGCACAAAGCATAGTAATGTATCGTTACATATTCTTGGTATTTCTGTGACCACTGGCACAAGGAGTGACCTTGGTCCCTACAAGAATTCAGTCCACATAGTCTAAAATCCACAAAAGAAGTCAAAAGCCAGACAGAAGGTCAAAGGCTAATATAGAGATCCAGAGGCAGAAATGAGAAAATGGACAAAAGGTCATCAGATCAGATCAAACACAAAGACCAATGCTCTGATGAGCAGCCTTATAAAAAAATTATAATTGTACACTGATAAAAAAAAAGTGGAGCAAACTGGTATATAAAGCAAATGCCAACTTTTATACTACCTGCAATTATCTTAAATTTATCATTAATGAGGTATTCAACACAAAAAGTACCATTATTCCAAACAATACAATCATCATGCTCAGAAATAATAGATGCCCTTCTCTTCTGTTGTCCTCCCTTTTTTCTATTTAATGAATTTTTAATTAAACCTGTCAATGAATACAGCCAAAAGACCCAGTGTAATTTCACACTCTAGTGCATATGGAGTACAGAATGAGCTGCAAAAATAAAATTGGATATAACATGGTTGTATTTTTGGTTGTATTTATTTAAAAAATTGTATATAGAAGATAGGCAGCCATGTCCAATCACATGCCAATTATCTCTCTATTAAAGGAAGTGTGCAGTAAATAGGTTGTGACAATCATGTACGTTATGTTTCATTTTCGCCAAGTGTGGCTCTCTGTTGGTGTTGTTAATTACGCACCAGCTGTAACTAATGTGTTCACTCATGCAGTTTTCAACACAACAGTTATCGTGCAGTCTCTAATGGAGAAAATTAGGCATAAAATGGGTTTTATTGACACACCAGAAACCAGCTGTGTTTGGTGTGTTATCTCACCATGACAGAACCAGAGCCAGAAAAGTGGGACATTTAGAGAATAACGCTGAGGCTGTCAGTCTAAGTACTGAAGTGTGAGAGACATGACTTAGAGCCAAAAATGCTCTCATGTTGTTTCTTGCGTTACTTCAATTTAAGGCTTTTACTGTGTCTCTGTGTTTTATTTAGACTTGCGTTTGAGTTGAAGAAATAGACATACATATTATTACGAGTGTACCAAGAATGCAATCCCGCCATATAAAATAGTTTCCTGTGATTACTGTATGTACAGTTACATAATACCAGTTTGCATCACATAAGAATATATGGTACGTGACACATGTAGGGTAAGAATATACTACATTGCAAGACTAAAAGACATTTTAAATAAATAAAAATCATCTAGGTACATCAGTTGTGAAAGTTGTTTAGAAACAGACCAAAGCTAGAAAACCTAGAATCCATTTTCCAGTAAAGTTTGTAAAGACTTTTTGGAAATAACTTTTTAGTCAGTTTAAGTAAGTTCATCTTCCACATCCTATAGTGGGCACTTTGACAACATCCTTGAGATGATGAGTTAATTTCAGGCAAGTTCAGCCGGCTAAGCTAATTTACCATGCCACCACACCATCAGATAACACATCTCCTTGCCATTCACTCAAGTTTTCTGTTCCGAGTTTCACAACAAACACAGCATTCACCAAATCATCAAGATATTGCAAGTTCAAATCTCTGCAATGCCACAACCATCCATGGCCGGGAATCCAAGATAGCATAATTAGATCTCTGTGTAGGAAGGATGGCATTACTCTCTCCCCTGTCAATCAGAGGGACACTAGCCAATCGAGAGAGTCTGTATATATCTGTACAGTATAAGTCTTTCCCTTCTATGCTGTGTTAGATCAAGTGCAAGGAGCATGGATGTTCACTGTGTTGGATCTGCACAGTGTATAAACTGCGTTGTCATAGTCTATATAGACAACATTTTCATTACTCCACTTCTGAGCAAGAACGCATTGAACACATTGGTCCTTTCCAAACTTCTTCCAGATTGACTATACGTCAACCTAGAGAAATGGGAATTTCATCACTTTTCTCTTTTCTTGATGTTCAGGGGGCAAAGATGGACCAGTCCAAAGTCGAGCCAGTGACTTTGTAGCCTCAACTCTGAAATGTTGAAAAATTGAAACAGGTTTCACTCATTTCTATAGGCGGATGCTCCATAGCTGCTCCACTCGTGGCTCTCTTAAATGGTAAACCTAAAAGTCTCAAATGGAAATGAAGCTGCTTCTGAGACTTTCCTAACCCTCAAAGATCTGTTCTTCCATCCTGACCTCTCACTGTCATTTGTACTAGAGGTAGACACCACGGAGAACAGCATTGGGAATGGTTTAACATCAAGATACTCCTCTTAATCCTGTATCCATGAATGTTTTTACTGTAGGAAGCTTAACCCAGCCAAAGGAAATTATCTCCCAAGATTTATCTACCAATCTGTTCTTAATTCACTGGTTTTCAAAAGGCATGTCTGCTGATGCCTCTCCAAAAAATTACCCACAGCCATGGAAACTGCAGAAAATGAGTCTTTAGATATTATAGTAGCCTTGACTCTGACAGAGGGATCCAATTCATGTCAATTTCACATCACATGTACGGGAAAATGTTCTTCCAGCAGTTGAATATTAATGTTAGCCCTTCCTCTGGTTATCATCCCCAAAGAAATGGACAAGTGGAGCATTTACATATGAAATAGGGAGATTTCACATTTATTCCTACAAGGAAATCTGACAGGAACATGCTACCCAAGAATACTGTCTCAAGGGAAAACACAGATCTCTGAAACTATTTATTTGATGTGTATGTTTTAGCTGCTGAGTCAGCACCAAATAAAATGCATTGGGAGGGTTGGAGGTTGGGTGGGTGGAGCATTAGGGTTGCCATTTGTAACAGAATATCTGCACGTGAATCATCAAAGTAAAACTGTATTGAGTATTGGGGTATAACGCAATGCCGTTATCTGTATCTGGTTCTGCATGAACAAATGTTCATATCTGTATCCGGATTCGGATTCGAACCAGAAGTGGGCATGACCTAAACCATTTATAGTTTTAAAAAAACTCAAAGATGCCAGACCATTTCCACCAACTGTGATGTGATAACCCCAGTCGATGGGGAGAGGAATCAGGGCGAAGGAGGCAGAGAATGGCGAGAATGGGGCCGTTCCTCTTTTTATTAAATACCACTTCAGCACTCCTAAGAACACACACACGAAATAAAACAAATCTAAACAACACCAATCACAGCTTCCCGGTGCTCGTCTTAATTTCAGCTCAGCCGGGTCAGGCCAGGTAAGGTCAGCTCCGTCTTTCTCTGGTGTCTGGCCGCCTACTGAGGAGGAACTAAAGGTCACACATGAATGGGCTGCCGTAAATCACAGCCAGGCGCTGACAAACACTGGATACCTACTTGTTCTCTGCTACTTTTACAGCTGGTGCTTGATCGCATCCTCGCTGCCGCACATGATTATAAGGATTATAACAGACTCTGAACTGGCAGGTGCGTTAACTTGCAGAAATACCAAAGCCCATTTTCCTCCAGTCCAGCAGTTGTCTGGCTGCTAATGTTACGCGATCAACTATAGTTAAGATGTCTGTGATGTCGTGCTAGCTTATATACTTCAAGGATAACAATGCAAATATAAAAAAAAAATAATAAAAATGAAAAGGTTATGGCAATAAAAGATTGGTTTGGTGGTTGGGGTAGTGAAGCAACAAAGCCCACCCATGTCACCAGCCCTGGTTAGATCTTTTCTTGATTCTGTTCTTTTCATGTTTAAAACGATTCATCTGCGTGAGGAAACATTTCACAAAAGCAATCAGTGTGTTTGTGGCTTGCTTTTATCGCAGTAAATCTGCACAAGGTAGGAACCTCAGCGAGACGTCGTGGGATCATTAGGCGTGGTAAGCGCAAATACTGCATGTACTGTATACACACACACAAAAGCTGAGGCCCCTTGTGAAGATGCCAATGGTAGAACTGAAAAGGGAAAATCTTTTTGATTGCATGGTAGCATATTGACACAGCTGCAAAACTCCACCCTCAAAAGCGGAGTGCACGTGTGTGTGTGTGTGTGTGTGTGTGTGTGTGTGTGTGTGTGCGCTACACATCAATCATCTGTAAGAGCTTAAAAGCTGTGCAGTACCACTTACATTGAACCGGCCGTTTCATTTGGCCCAGAGAGAAAAAAAATCTGTATTTACACACACCGCAATATATGTGCGTCTTTGTGAGAATTCCATTCAGTGGAAAAATGCATGTAATTTTGGAGTGTGTGTGCGTGTGTGTGTGCGCACGCTAAGGGAAAGTGGCTCTCTATTTATGTCGCTCTTAAGCTTTAGATGAGTTGCTTTGTGTTTCTGATGAAAAAAAAAAACTACAGTACAGCAGAAAATTCCCCATAATTGGCTTCTGTTAGTGCCGAGGCTTGTCATTTTGACTTTCTATAAACGCAGCAATTCAGTGCTCGTTTAAAAGGCTGGTGAAGTAACACCCAGCCAGGAGAAAAGAAGAAGAACCACATCAATCAGAGATGACAACACACCCCATGCACGTATTGATCTTTGAATCAATGATGGCTGAATATGAAGGGTGGACTCTTCTCTGCAAGACCATGACCTCTATCTCTCTTCTTTCTTTCTGCTCTGAAGGTCCTTTGTTGCCAAAGCAACCCCCCCGAAAAGGTTGAACCTCTGTGTGAGTCCTGATAAGCCATAAAGATGTTCCTGCAAAACAATATTCAAAATGCAATATACAAAATGCAATAACAGCACTACAAAATTTATGATGCTGAAATATAATCTTGTTATACAGTATGTAATATACAACAGCACAATAATACAGTCATAGCATAATGTTACAATATGCAGTATATGATAATCCCAGTGTACAGTAGCATTGGTATGAAATGGGTAATGGGACAGAAGAGTGCTAAGCTGCTAAACACTACAGGTGGATGAAACCAAAGCAGCGGCTGCCTAAAAGCGATTTAAAGCCATTCACTCATCATAGATCCGGCTTGTCCCTTCTTGCGCAGTAATTGGGTTAAAAAAATCAATAGTGTCGATAACAAAGTGATTTCAGATGTACGATGAGCCCACTTTAACTATCAGAGCGTCTGTCTCCCTCCTCCACCATTCAATATTTCAATGTGGTTAAATGTCAAAAAAGAAAGGGATCGCTATATGTAGCCAGCCTTTATTCCCTTGCTGCCTGCCTATATAGATAAATAGGCAAAGCCAAAAATGAACAAAAAGAGCTAAAGATACACTCTGGTCATGTTAATATCACCCTGAAAATTTTGTTCCTGTGTCATTTCATCGTTTCGTTTTTTTTTTTTTAGTCCGTAGACCTCCACTGCTGGTCCATCCTGGAAAAAATAACAGGCCTTTAACCAAGAGAAACAGCAGTCAGTATAAAAAAACATTGTTCTTTCAGGCTCAATTCATAACCTCGGTCCACTTCTATTCCCGAATGAGTTCAGCATCCAAACGTAATTTAAGGCCTCGCTGCTTTTTGAAACACAGGCCTAGCCAGATGAATCATTCTTGGATGGAGTTGTGTCGTTGAGGGCACGTGTTGGTCAGCAGGACTAGAATAGTTACATCGAGCGCACTGGAGCCAAATCTGCCACCATTTTTCATTATGTAACCATTTTAAAGTTACTAGAAATTAAAACAGCACCACTTAATATTTGTTAAATAACTTAATTACTTAACATGCAACTAATTGAGACACGAAAGCGCATAAATTACATTTACCCTGACAAACTGTACAGAGAGAGAGAGAGAGAGAGAGAGAGAGAGAGAGAGAGAGAATCCAACACCTGGCATCTTTGAACTTCACAATATGAAAAGAAACTGACGAAAGAAAGGTATCAGATCCTCAGTGAGTCACCTGAGCTCTACCTTCAGGCTCAAAGGACAAAAATGGAAGACTTTTTCACCTTTCGTCTTGGTGCAGGGTGGAGACTGGCAGATCACACACTGTAATATACAGGACAGTACATAGAGTACCTGTAGTACCTGAGGAGCTGAGTTAGGTTTGAAGGAACAGTTTGTGCGAAACATTTTCTTCCTCAAACGTGGCTGAACAGCAGGGAGGTTTGGTTCAGAAGTTCGCATTATTGGAGTTAGAGCTACAGGGTTAATGGAAACTACGTTTAAGATCAGTATTTATACATTAGCAGTGATTTGAATCAGAGTCAGAAACAATCTAAGCTAGTATGTTCAAAAACTTAACCAAACTGGTAACTATAAGCTTCAGGTATTTGTTAGATACACTACATGGCCAAAAGTATGTATCTAAGACCATCACACCCATATGTGCGCATTCCAAAACCACGGGCATTAACACGGAGTTAGTCCCTCCTTCGCTGTTATAATAAGCTCCACTCTTCTGGGAAGGCTTTCCACTAGATTTTGGAGTGTGGCTGTGGGGATTTGTGTTCATCCCAAGGGTGTTCGGTGGGGTTGAGGTCAGGGTTGGTGGTCGGGTGTCCACATACGTTTGGCCGTATAGTGTATATTTGTCTCTGAAAGAGCAACACCAAACATGATCATCTGTAAATAGTGTACATTTCAGGGGTGTCAGTCAAGCAGGCTTAAATACGTTAATCCAGATGCAGATGAAAACTAAGCGGATATTCACTGAGTGTAATCACTTGACACGACTGTGAACTGTGCGACTCTACGGCCTGAGCTATAAATAAATCAGACCCAGTCTCTACTTCATCCTCTACCATTCTGTCTATTTTTACTTACAACAGTGTACAGTGCTATTGTTCTCTATAATGTGGATGCTATAAATTGACTCTTTATATGTTTTTTTTTTTTTGCTCAAAGATGAAAGATGAAGTACGCTATGGTTGCCTGTACGATGCAGTGGAACCGCTCTGACCTTCTGCGTGGAACGACAGACAGATTTTGCGCTTGGTCGCCGCAGCCTGCTCGAAATAGCATGAGCGATGAAGCTTTCAGAGGCCACGGTGGTTTGAAATTTTCAAAACGTCCCACATTCCATGCGAGAATGTCGCTTCACCACAACAACAAATTAGCAATCAAAAGGTTTATGGGTTTAAAACCATACCGCAATGTTTTGTGTCTGCTGGAAGAACCGTTGGAGTGTTTGATTAAAGATTACGCTAAGAAGATCCAGGTGCCAGATAGGTGACAAATTAAAGGAAAAAGCCAACGTGCTCTTCTTGCACTCTTCTCAATGAAGTTCGTCCCACTTAAGGCAGAGATGAAGATAAATAGTGGTCGGTTAATTAAAAACTCTGTTCTATATTAAAGTCTAATATGTTCATTATTTGTAATATTGATGTATTTTTGTATTTACGTGTCTGTTTCCTGTTCTAAATCCGTATCTCACCAGAGAGCTCTCAATTGCCAGCTGTATCCTGTTCTCATTTCTATTTAAATCCTGAAGGAGATTAAAGAGACCCACACACTAATTTGGTTGTTGATGTGGATCTTCCAAAGCTAAGATAAAGACAAAGACCAAGATAAAGACTTCAATAGCTATTTAATAGGAACTTGGAGCTCTCCTTACTCTGTAGGTGGCATTATTTCCTCTCATCATTGAAAAGATTAATAACAGCTCAGGGCAAAGGCCTTAATGATCAAATAAACTTGTATTTCTTTTCTTAGGTGCATCTTATCTAGCGATTCCAATCCATATGAACACATTTACAGGGGCTGCGTTCCAATACTGTTTTTTTCACACACCCTTGTGAACTCGATATTACCCCTTGGTTGGTCCCTGGATGCTAGATGTCTGTAAAACAAGTTACCCAGAAGACACTGCACTCTGACGCCATTATCATTTCAAACCGGTGGTTTACAAACAGGCCTTAGTTAGCATGCAAACAAGTTATCAAGCGGATATGACTGTACAGAGTGAGAATGAAATTACAGACAGTATATAGATCACCACTTTTCTATTTCTGCTCTTCCCGAGCTTCATGTGATTCCAAGTCGTGATGGACAGACAGAAATTAAACAAAGAGAAGGCTCCTCTTCCATTTCTCTCCTTTGAGTCATGCAGCTTTCCCATGCATGTAGTAATGTACTTCAGTAAAGTACTTCAGACAACGTTCATAAATCATCTGAGCTAATATAAATGAACTTAAATCTATCAAAACTGATCTTGAAATCTAAACTATGTTCCTAGTTTAAATAATGTAATCAATGGTACAAAGCAGTAGATTTTGAGACAACTTCTGTTCCTAGTTACACTCAAAACTGCTTTATTCTGTCACGCCTGTGTGTATGTGTATGTGTGTGTATGTGTTTGTGTGTGTGTGTGTGTGTGTGGAGAGCACACAGTCATCTGATTGTTCCATAAATAACCGGGACTCTCAGTGTTACTTTGTCACTGTGTCTGTGACGACGCCAAGCTTTTGTTATCTGCCTCTTTAGCGTTGTGTTCTGAACATTGCCTGCTTAGCGCTGACTGATTCAGTCTCGCCTACTTTATGCCTCTTTGCAGATTCTACGTCTCCCTTTTTTTTTTTTGCTGTATCTGCTACTCTCGTTTGAATCAAACCAGAAAATCTGCACATGTTCAATTTGATTCTTTACTAAAGGATGCTTCAGAATTTTTATTTTTATTTTTTATTAGAGCCACCAGTCCCTTTGAAGCTTTTAATTCGTTTAAAAAGCTCGGAGAGTTCTTTAAAATTTATTTTCATATAAATACGACGATCATTAAAACGAAAATGTTTTAAGAGCGGCCTGTCCAAAGCACTGAGAAAAAAAAAAAAAAACAGCAAGATGCAGTAAAGCCCAGACAATGCATCATAAAACATTACTCAGGTAAGGGGAATAAAATCATAAAACCATAAAATCATATACTACAGAACAAATAAGATATTGAAAAAAAATTGAAAGCAGTAAAGTGAAACAAAGGACACAGGAGCAAACGCTTATCTGTGCCAGCGTATACTACATTACGGTATTTAAATTGCACAGGTAAATCTTTTTGATGTGTAATATTTCTAAGTTTAATTGCTAGTACGTTTAGCTCAGATAACAAATGAGTGATGGCCCAGAGCCAGGTTTCCACTTTCATCTGGCCCACACGCACACCGCCGGGCAGCGACGGCGATGAACTCATCCGAATCTGGCTGCCGGAGCCAAGGCAAAACTCGGCCTTAATGAGACTGTATCTCAATCAGGAGATCTAGCAGGACTTACAGTCAGGAGAAACCGTAACATGTAGTGAGAAGCTGTAGTGTGGATGTATAAGTCGGGTCACTTCGGCTTGCTGTTGACCTCGACTCAGCTGAACGCCAATGGGAGATGTGTTAGACAGCACCATCATCAAAACACCAATAGATGGAAGATCTTTTGGAAGAATGCCGTCCATTCGTCCAGTGCAGCTCCAGAGAGTCTGTCCCAAGGTGCGCTGAATCTGCGTGGTGGTTCATAGTGGCCTTACAAAGACCCTCGGCTTTTCTAGTTGGTTTTTCTTCCTAGTCTAGTAGTATAGAGTTGATTAGACTCATGCATGTTATGTTTCAGCCTTCATTATATCTACTAGACTTCCTCAGATGAGTGATGTCCGTTCTTCTGTGCATCTGTTTTCTGTACCGCTTATCCTACAGGGTCACACGGAGCCTGAAGCTTATCCCAAGGGACTCGATGAGGATGAGGGACACCCTGGATGGAGTACCAACCCATCGCAGGGCATAATCACACACCACGGACAATTTAGAAATGCCAGTCAGCCTACAACACACAGCTTTGGACTGGGGGAGGAAACCAGAGAACCCAGAGGAAACCCCTGAACCACAGGCGGGATGGAGGTGGGACTCGGACCCCCAGTCCTTGACAACCGTGCTCGCCACTAAACCACCGTACCCCCCTCAGGAACAGTTTTGTTCTTGAAATAATACGAAACTTCTGAAGCTTGAAACATTGTGTTATTTGGAGACAGTGACACTGAACCAGCTCACAGTGTTTTTATTCAGGAAAAGTGTTGAATACATTTTAGCTTTCACTTTTATATAACAATTCTGACTAAAACAACTACTAAACAGTTCCCCTAAACTATATTGTGGCACATTTTGACATACTGCTCACTGCTAAAATAGATTTTAGTTATTAATAATAATGTGCATTTTAGTTTTCTACGCCATGGACGCTACCATAGTTCCTATAGGTGCGTGATGTATTCTTTGATTATGTGTTTAATATTGAATTACTTCCTAGGACACATTCAGTTATAACTGCGTTTGGTTTTAGATTTATTTAATCTAGTGGCTTAGGTTATGTAACCCAGTGCTTAGTAAACACGACGGATATTTCAGGCTTTGTAAAGAAGAACCCCCCCGCCGTGTTAGAGGAAGTTGGTACGGTCCGGCGCTCGCGCTGCAGCTGCTGCACTTTCCCCCTCTCTCGGCTGCTGGTTCAGTTCAGCTCTCACCTCCACAGCAGAGTCCATTACTTACTCACACACACACACTCTCTCTCTCTCTCTCTCTCACACACACACACACACACTCACACACACACACAGAGAGAACTCCGCCGCGGGACGTGCACGCCGAACCCCGCGCCTCGGAATGAGCTGAGCGCCTGCTGCAGCTCCCGTGTAGAGGATTTACGCCTTTCTGCGCCGCATGTGTGTGTAGCATAACTTTATAGGGTTGAACTCGCGGGGAAAACAGAGAGAGAGAGAGAGAGAGAGAGAGAGAGAGAGAGAGGAGCGCTGCTCCACCATGAAGCTTACACTGCTGCTGCCTGGGCTTCTCCCAACTTTGTGGCTCTGCGCGCACTGTAAGTCTCCTTCTACTTCTACTTCTTCTTCTGCTTCTTCTCCTTGTCCTTCTTCTTCTTCTGCTGCTGCTGCTTCAGCTTCTTCTTCTGCTTCTTCTCCTTGTCCTTCTTCTTCTTCTTCTCCTTCTCCTTGACCTTCGTCTTCTTCTTCAGCTTCTTCTCCTTGTCCTTCTTCTTCTTCTTCTGCTGCTGCTGCTTCAGCTTCTTCTTCTGCTTCTTCTCCTTGTCCTTCTTCTTCTTCTTCTCCTTCTCCTTGACCTTCGTCTTCTTCTTCTGCTTCTTCAGCTTCTTCTTCTGCTTCTTCAGCTTCTTCTTCTGCTTCTGCTTCTTCTCCTTGTCCTTCTTCTTCTTCTCCTTCTCCTTGACCTTCGTCTTCTTCTTCTGCTTCTTCAGCTTCTTCTTCTGCTTCTTCAGCTTCTTCTTCTTCTTCTGCTTCTTCTCCTTGACCTTCTCCTCCTCCTTCTTCTTAATGTTGTTTATTATTGTTGTTGTTGTTGTTTTGTTATTATTGTTATTAGCACGACTCTTGGTAAACGCGTCCATGATGCAGTTTGTGCACAAATACAGCCGCACTTCTCAAACCACGCTTTCACCTTCTCCGTCTCTCCATCCATCCGTCCATCCATCCATCCACCCTCCACTCCTGAGTCATTTCATCTTCTCTGTCCATCTCTTCTTACATCCATCCATCTATCCATCCATCCATCCTCCCTCCACTCCTGAGTCATTTCATCTTCTCTGTCCATCTCTTCTTACATCCATCCATCTATCCATCCATCCATCCATCCATCCTCCTTCCACTCCTGATTCATCTAATCTTCTCCATCAATCCATCCAGTTTCATCCTCCCGTTTTGATTCATTTCATCTTCTCCATCCATCCTCCACTCCTGATTTATTTAATATAAACCTCTGATGCACTGTGTCACTCTGGGACCATTTCATGCTGGGCTTTCCCTCTGACTCTTTCCCTCTGACTCTTTCCCTCTGACTCTTTCCCTCTGACTCTTTACTTACGACTCTTTCCCTCCGACTCTTTCCCTCCGACTCTTTCCCTCCGACTCTTTCCCTCTGACTCTTTACTTCTGACTCTTTCCCTCTGACTCTTTCCCTCTGACTCTTTACTTACGACTCTTTCCCTCTGACTCTTTACTTCTGACTCTTTCCCTCTGACTCTTTCCCTCTGACTCTTTACTTACGACTCTTTCCCTCTGACTCTTTACTTCTGACTCTTTACCTCCGACTCTTTACTTACGACTCTTTCCCTCTGACTCTTTACCTCCGACTCTTTACCTCCGACTCTTTACCTCCGACTCTTTCCCTCCGACTCTTTACTTCTGACTCTTTCCCTCTGACTCTTTCCCTCTGACTCTTTACCTCCGACTCTTTACTTACGACTCTTTCCCTCTGACTCTTTCCCTCTGACTCTTTACCTCCGACTCTTTACTTACGACTCTTTACTTATGACTCTTTCCCTCTGACTCTTTACTTCTGACTCTATACTTCTGACTCTTTACCTCGACTCTATACGTCCAACTCTATACTTACGACTCTTTCCCTCCAACTCTTTCCCTCTGACTCCTTCCCTCTGACTCTTTCCCTCCAACTCTTTCCCTCTGACTCCGTCCCTCCGACTCTTTCCCTCCGACTCTTTCCCTCCGACTCTTTCCCTCTGACTCTTTCCCTCTGACTCTTTCCCTCTGACTCTTTCCCTCCAACTCTTTCCCTCTGACTCCGTCCCTCCGACTCTTTCCCTCCGACTCTTTCCCTCCGACTCTTTCCCTCCGACTCTTTCCCTCCGACTCTTTCCCTCTGACTCTTTCCCTCTGACTCTTTCCCTCTGGCTCTTGCTTTATGTGAAGACTGTATGAAGCCATATGAAGTTTTTTCTCATTTAATGTAATGTGTAATGTAATGTGTCAGTGATGATCTTTCCACGCATGACTCGATAAGTTACAACTGTAACAGAACACAGCTTTCTGAGGACTAAAGTCCTAAATGGAAAAAACTAAATGAAAAAAACATATATATTTTTAGAAATTGAAACTGTGGAAGTTCCTCGCTTTGTTTAAACAGTGACACATTTCATATGCAGACTGCACTTCCAAAGGTCTGAGCTCATATTATTGCATTTATTGGCATTTATTTATTTATTTTTTTCATTTTTCATTTAAAATTAGAATTTTCAAATATTTAAAACAAAAATTAAATGTACAATATCATTTCCATCCTGTCAGGATTAGAATTCCACAAACACGCGACACTTTTGGTGGACGTTGTAACCTTCCTTAGGCATGATCTGCCTGATTAATGTAAAGCCCGTGTCGCTTTAATTACGCTCAGACTGAACAAACTGCTGCTTTATGGCGTATATGAGTATATAGTATATAATCTAAGCCAGCGTATCGTCTGCTGGTTGTCCTTGCTTTGCAAACGGAAGCTCTTGAGGTTGGTACCTCCGCTCCGAAAGCCGCTGTTGACTCATTATATCGATGCACATCACTTTATCTTGTCCTTATATCTGTCAGATGTTTTTATTGATGCATTTATTACATGTGAAAAGTGCAGCTGGCGTTCGGTATTGGCTGATTGTTTAGAAACCGACTGATACTCTCACGTGACTGGAAGGGAGACGCTATGCCTCAGCCTCAGCCACAGGCTATGCATTAAATCTGCTTTATGAACCTTTTTTTTTTTTTTTCTGAAGAATATAGCGTTAAGTTGAACTGAAGCGAGCACTCAGTTTCTGTTTAATTCGTAACCGTGAACATTTAGTGTGTTAATATACATCAGTTACAGGATTAATAATAATAATACTAATAATAATAAAAAAACCTTGTTTCTGTTTGGCCTTGTTTCAGACGTCTACACTGAAGAGAAAATAAAGAAAGTCAGCTTGATTATCCGCACTCTGAATAATCACACTTTGTAATAATTGCACGTTTATCCTTAACGACGGTGGAGGAAACGTGAGCGTGTGCGAAAATAGCCAGAACTCTGTAACCAGAGCCTGCGAATTATTATTCCTTTCCGGATGAATCAGGAAAATGGTTCATCACGAAAAAGGCAATAAACCACCTGTCTTTTGTGCGATGGCTTTAATTCGAAACGTAAATTTCGTTTGTTTGACTTTTCCTGCTTCTGCAACATCTTCAGGATCTACCGCGTTACTGAGGAATTAGAAATAGACTGCGCAGAAGTGGCACATGCCAAGCTTCGGCTCGGGAGACGTTGAAAGAGGTTGGCACGTCGACCGCCATGTAACGGGACCAAAGCGCGGCCTTAAGGAAGTGTGTGATTACATTTGGCCTCTGTGTTTGTGGCGTCTTCTTCAGCACAAAATGGATGGTTTCTGAGCTTCACATGCCAAAGAAAATCAGTTCTTACTGTGATAATTGGCTTTTTTTTTTTTTTTTGGATATATTAGAGCACTTCATTAGCTGTTTGGATGCTTTTGAACAGCTTGTGTGTGTGTGTGTGTGTGTGTGTGTGTGTGGGAGTGTGGGAGATTGTTTGTGACAGCTGTTTTCAAGTGAGCTTACCATGACAAAAGCGACTTTGGCTCGTCTTGCAGCAGTGTGATGCGTTCACAGTACGATGACCAGAATACCCAAAGCCCAGTCTCTCAGGAGGTGTGAGGGAGACGGTGAACGAAGAGGACGTTACACAAACGAGTCATTTAGCATTTAACCCTAACCCTAACCCTAGCGTTAACTATAGGACACGTTCGGAACTTTTTTTTTTTTTTTTTTGACAATAATCCGTTCTAGATTGATGAAATGCACCGGGTTTGTGGAACATGTTCTCATTTCAGCATTATGTTCATTTCAGTTAAAGGGTTTTTCCGACATCCCTAGACAAGGTGTGTGTTACTACTGCGACTGCTACTGCTACTAATAATATCAGGGAATTAGGAATGGCTGTGATCATGAGCTGTTCTTGTTAATTACCGTTTACTCATTATTATTATTTTTTTTGTAATTAGTGTGATTTATGCGCTTACATGCTGAACAGACGTTCATTAAAAAAAGAAAAAAGCAGGTGTTCGTGTGTATCCGTGTGTGTGTGTGTGTCTGTGAGGGTTTATCTGTGTGTGTGTGTGTGTGTGATCTTGTAAAGCTGGTTTGGCGGCTAATCATTACCGAATGACTCGGTGAAAAAGCGCCGACTGCCTTATGATCTGTTAATCCGGAATGGCTGAATGTTAAGATCTACGAGATCTTCAGGAAGTTTACAGTTGTATACCCTAGAGCTGCAGGATGTCTCAGATAGCTCAAATTTGTAAGTTATTGTCGAGGAAAAAAAGAAATAAAACCTCAATAACAGTTATCCAATATATTACTGATGATCCCATTAAACATTCAACACCATAATAAAGCACAGTGGAGTAAATGAACCAGAGCATGTCAACAGGGGGTACAAACTTTTAAGCGAACCAAGAGGGATGCAAACATGGCACTCAACTACAAATTAAAAAATGGAAAAAAATTTTAAAAGTGTGTGTGTAAGAGAGAGAGAGTTGTCATTTCTCACACTTTCCTCAAACATCAATCTGTGGTACTTATTACAGTGAGCCGACCGTGGGCCCTGTGTGTGTGTGTGTGTGTGTGTGTGTGTGTGTGTGTGTCAGTCAGATGATACCAATAAACGTGTCTAAAGCGTCCACAGTAAAAGGCCAAAAAGGCTAGAGACACAGATTAGAGAAGACAGGAGAGTCTGGAGTCTGTCTAGCGCTGTGTTGCTGCCTCGCCTCGCCTCGCCTCTTCCTGTGTGTGCGCCTGAGCCTGTAGTGCACAGCGCATCTTAATTCATTCGTATAATTGCCTTTTTCAACTGAGTTTATATTAAAAATGTACTGCTATGTTTTTTACTCTTTAGATACTACATACATGTAGTATTTACTGGTCAGAATCAACTAAAAATCCACCATCCAGCTGAGTTTTCCCGATTGCCACTGCCAACAAGCAGCTCCCGACTGCACAGCTAGAATATTGCACCCTCACACACTGTCCTTAAACCTGAAATGGTGGAAATGCTCCTTTTTTCATCTTTTTTAAAGTTGTGGATGATTTATATTTTTATTGGAGTGTGTATGTCTTACCCACAATGCTCAGAGGCATATAGAGTAATTGCCCTTTTACTCTCATGGCAGAAAGCAAAAACAATATTGTGAAAATACTGCGATCCAAAAAACTGATTTCTCACCAATTTCTCAGCGCGCTTTAGGCGTTTCAGAGCTAGCATTAGCATTCATTAGCAAGCGAATCCTGTTGCTTGGATGCTCTATAATGAGTGTAAGGCATTTATATTTACTGCTCTCATTGTTTTCAATTGACTCTCGTCCCTCTTGCTCTATCAAAGGCTAGCTTTGGCCTTGGCCTGGAAATCCGTCTCTCGCTCATCCACGTCACGTTCCTCATTCCACCTCTCCCACCACCTACACACACACACACACACACACACACACACACACACACATTCATACACTAAACCAACCATGGGGCCCCAGCAACAAGCTCCATTAAGAAAACAATACAAGGGTCCAATAGGCCCTTCAAATCCCGGGCTTGTTTTTTTTTTAAAAAGGCTCCAGTCTCTAATGAAGTTGGAAAACTCAAGTACCCTATTTGCGCTGCCTCCTTTGAAGGGTGCCAGTAGGTACAAAGTGTCAAAACAAGTCCAGCCTTTTGGTCTGGCTGTACCATATGTGCTCAAATAATGCCTTTTGACCTTTCTTCGTCTTGTCCATTCGATTTACAAAAAAAAAAAAACAACATACCTGCAAAAAAGGTTGGATGAAATGGTGCTAATTAGTCCCATTTACTTACAAAGCAGTTTTTAGGTACCTGGTTAAAAACGAAAGAAAATGTTGCTGTTTGTCCTGTAAACAGTCCCGTCTCCTGCGTGTCCCATTTCTTTTTATTTGGACGTTATTTACACTTGAAGTGCTGTTATTTTAAGGGTGTAGTCTTGCCTTGCACCACTTAATGTGTTTACATGCAGGCTAATAATATGTCCATTATCTAATTTGGGCATGCAAAAAGCCGGTATCTGTAATTTCATACTCACATAACATGATGGGGAGGAAAAAAAAAATAAAAAATCCAGTCTGTTATCTTTTAGATCGAAATACAGACAGCTCAAGACAGGACAGCATTGTGTGAACTTGTCACGCATTTAAAAAACGTCTAAACCAGTGAACCAGTTTGGCTACTTCATTTTCAGCTGTACTTCCATGGTTGATTGCGTGATTAAACTAATAGCTACCTCTGCCCAAAGCATCTGATGTAGAGCCAGTAAAGTGGAGGCTGTGTAAACAGGTTCGTAAAATCGAAACACACGTAAACACAGTAACAATAAGCGTGGTTATACAAGTTATTTTCGATACGAGACAATGCGAATAGTTCGATTTTAAACCAACTCTAATGCTACATCTGACTCGCATCGTAAGCCGGTAATTCTCAGGACGGAATGATGTCATTTTCATACAGAGTAAAAACTGAGAAACAAACAAACAAACAAAAAAAACATCGTAGTTAAGAAGACTATCCCAAGCTGACAGCTGGGAATTTCAAGGCTTTTCCTGGTTGGAAGTTGGGAATTACAAGTTGCAACCATGGCGCATTCAGAACAAAAAAAAACAAAAGAAAAGAAAAAAAATCCCCTCCCCCACCCCAAAACTATTTAAAAATCACGAAACAAATAGCGAGGCTCTGCTGTTTTGGCTTGACTGTTTGATTAGCTGATTAGCCCAGCTCTCTGAAGTGGTGACGGAGAACGTAATCCTGAGCGGGAACACCCAAACGATCCGATTCCTGCTTGGGAAACACTCCCGCTTCCCAGGAATACACCAGTGAAGTGAATGTTTACTCTGTGATGACATCACACAGCGTGAGCATCACATGTGACTATATCTCGTACACAGTGTTGTGTCACAATGCGTCAGAAAACATCGCACTTTAACTAACAAAATAACTCACACTATTATAGGATATTTATAGCTTCTGAGCCCTTTATCACCCCTGACCCTGTGTTCTTATTTTGGGAATACGACCAAAAAAATTGCAAAATGCATTTCTTCGTTCTTTTTTTTTTTTTTTACTTCACTATCAAAAACGTATCCTATTAGCTGAAATTTGTGCATCACGCCATCTCTAGTAAACACGATGCCGGCGATATTGTTCAGTCCTGCTGTTCCCGGTTCCGTTAATGACTCTCCGAGCTCTTGGAAAGCTCCTTGACTCCTCGCTTTTGTTTCGGACGGAGTGTGTCTAGCCCGAAAGCCCTAAGGGACGCTATATCACTTGACTTGTCCACAATCAATCTGACGACACAAGGAGGACGCTGTAAATCTCGCTGACGTCCTCCTCCTCTGCTTCCGAACACAAACACACCGAAAAGGCGTGCATATCTTTTGTTGGTGCAGGGTCGAGTGTGTTTTGTGTGTGTGTGTGTGTGTGTGTGTGTGTGTGTGTGTGTGTGTGTGGATAATGGCCTGTTTGAAAGGAGGACGCTTTTGTAGGCATTTCGAGAACTGAGGCAGCCTTCATCCCGTTCATTAGAGAGTGCTCGCATGCTTGGGCATGCCCTCGCTCTGAATTCCCTTCCAAAATAACAATAAAAATGGATTAGCACGTCTTACTTGTGGTGAGATAGTGAGCTAATGTGGTGTTTGTGCTTAGTGCATTAAAACCAAGCAATGTTTTTGATGTGTGTGTGTGTGTGTGTTTTGTTTTTTTTTGGAACATTCGATTCAATTCAATTTTATTCCTAAAGCACTTTTAACAACAGACGTTGTCACAGAGCAGCTTTACCGGAATCTGGATGTCGATTCACAGTGCTGTGAAAAAGGATTTGCCCCCTTCCTGACATCTTCGGTTTTCGCATAGTTGTCGCGTTTAATTTTTAGCTCTTCAAACAAAATTGAATTCAAGACCAAGACAATCTGAGTAAACACAAAACACAGTTTTTAAAAGATCGTTTCATTTATTGAAGGAAAGAAGTTCTCCAACACCAGCTGGCCCTGTGTGAAAAAGTAAATGCCCCTTAGTTACGCAATCAAAATTAACGGAATTGAATTGATAATTGGATAACTCAGTTAGACTAGACACACTCAGCCCTGTTGAATCTAAACATCACTTAATTAGACCTTTTCTAGCGATGTGAAGTAAATTAAACGGTCTCAACAATCAGCCACGATCGAAAGAAATTCCAGAAGAGATGAGAAAAAAGCCACTTCTAAGGCTCTGGGACTCCAGCGAAACACAGTGAGAGTCATTATCTCCAAATGGAGAAAACTTGGAATCTTCCCAGAAGTGGCCGGTTTACCAACATTCCTCCAAACAGCGCATCAACGACTCATCCAGGAAGTCACAACAAAACCCCGACGAACATCTAAGGAGCTGCAGGCCTCGCTCACCTCAGATAAGGTCAGCATTCGTGATTCCACCGTTAGAAAGAGACTGGGCAAAAATGTTACGCGTGGGAGAGTTGGAAAGCGAAAGAGGAACATAGAGGCTTGTCTTACATTTGCCAAAAAACACCTTGATGACCCCCAAGTATTTTGGGATGATGTTTTTGTAGAGTCAAAAGGGGAACTTTTTGCAAGAAGTGGCTCCTTTTACATCTGGCGTAAAGCTCATTCCTCAATAAGAACAACAGTGAAACATGGTGGTGGTAGTGTAGGGGTGTGGTGACGAATTCACACTGGTCTACTGAAGCATTCGCGGCCTGTATGATTCCAGAGCCAATCTTAGGGAATGTTTATTTATTTGGGGGCAAATATTTGATTGGAGTAATTTGGATCATAGCATATGTCCAGGAATTCGTATAGAATAATGAGACGCCATGATTCAACACGGATATTAACAAGAACAAATACTGAATACATAAATCAATGCACTGATGAAGAAGTAATTAATAATTCATGCTACATATATAATCTGAATGTAGTGAACATATTGAGAGTCATTGATTATAATCAATAATCACAATATTATTACTTTTGTTCCATTTGGGAGGCGTCTGGTTTCGTACGCGCGTAGTGACCATGCTTTGAAGCGCGCTCACCGTCTTAACGTTAACGTTAAATGTCATGGTATATTGTATAACCGATTACCAGAATAAGCTTGGCGGGTATGAGAGGTTGATCGATAGTGGGTGTTTTGAGATTTGGTGTGTGTGTGTGTGTGTGGGAGGGAAGGAGGCAGTAAGCCTGGCTTTTGTGCGTTTTATCACTTCCTCCCTCGCTCTCTCACACCTCCATTGGAGTGATGATGCAGTTAAGTGGCGCCGCTGTGGGCTGAGGAGCGCGCGCGTGCGATTTCAGTAATAAGCCGAATTGCATGCCAGCTGCCTGGTTCCTCATTAGGCCAAGTCTGGCTCCTGGGATTTGGGGTCGTAGGGTGACCAGCACCCACAAATCTAACAAAGACTTGCACATGCATGAGCCAGTCTGTCTGCGGCATTAAATTAGAAAGAGCGCACACACGATCACACGCCGTCACTCCGTGAAATAAAGCCAGTTGTGTACTTTCAGCTTCCTTTGCATCTTTTTTGAACGGCTTGTTAGCGTGCAATACAAGGAGTATCCTATCCATTTTATAGATTATGCTGCCTTTCGACTTGACGACGTGTTGAGGAATTAGACTTTCACATATAACTCATATATTTAAGTAAAAAAAACATGGATCTGTATGATCAGTGCTATAGATTTAACGAGCGAACGTGTGTGTTTGTTGATTGATCTAAAGCTAATACTTGTATATACAGTATAACTTCTTTAACGATAAGAAGTTTACTCTTTGTTTACTGTTGATGCTGGGAGCGGCCATGTTGATTTGACGTCACTTGCTGAACTTGGAGTTGAGATTCGGAGTAAATATTCCGAGTTGAGAAAGTGGTTTCTGGGCGGAGTTACAACCTCCAGTTGAATACGTTATTAGAGCGCTAAAGAGAGCCTCTCAGTGTACTAGCTAAATGTTTTCGAGATAGCGAGCTTAACACTAACTCGGGTCTCAGGAGTGCTTTTGGAAGACGTTACGCAGCACCTGGGTGCATCTTTGATGTTGGCAATTTAACATATAACTACTATTGTGTTTTTTTATACAGTATATTTGTTACGCATATACGCCCTAGCCGTGCTTAAGTCACAGCCATGCTATGAATGACGGCTGGCGTGTGGAGTTTTTAACATTTTTGATTGTTGGTTTGAAAGCGAGTCGGGGGGATTTGGGCTGGAATGCTATGAATGTGTCCTCACACACACTCGCGTATACACAGACACACACACACGGTCTTCACAAAACCCACAAGCACCGCCGTGACAGCTGCCAGGGTCTTCAGAGTCTAGATGTATGTTTGTGTGTGTGTGTATGCACTTTCATCCCTCTCTGTATGACTTTCTTGCTCAGATCTTCACTTTTGTGTGTGTGTGTGTGTGTAACAGGTGCTTGGCTCGGTTCCGTCGCTGGCGCCTGTGGTCAGATATTTCCCCTTGGCCTGATTCCACATGCCCTCCCATTCCATAACTCGTACTGACATTGACTTTTACCTTCTGTAAACTCATCACGCACAGTTGGAAACTTGAAGCACACGTGTTGCCCGAGCTCATTTCAGTTGGATCCTGTTTCTGTCACCGTGCCTTCTGAGCTGGAAACATTATTATTATTATTATTATTATTATTGTTATTATTAGAAATCCATCCTACACCATGCTCTCTTTCTGCATTCTACTGCCGTGACAATATTTAAAAATACATACAGAAATCATATAGAGACTACTGTATAGTATTATTTTTTTCTTTATCCCTCATGGGGACATTAGTGTTAGAGCAGCATGATGGAGTAAGATCATAACAAGTGACGATTTGGACGATCAGTCATTTCTAACATGCTCTGGGCCACACCTCCTGTCTGAGGGAGATACACACGTGTGTGTGTGTGTGCTACCAATCTGTATGCGAAAGAAAAACGTAATCCCGGCTTCAAGGTGACTGCTACGACTGACTTTTTAAATACTTCCTCCTCCCTTAGTGTGTTCTATTCCTAGCTATACACATTGCAATTGCTTTTCAATTGTACAATTGTTTACTTTTTGGGCTTGTAATGAATGCCTGCTGTTCAGCGACAGAGACAAGAGTGCACACACGCTCACACACACACACACGATACCGTGTGCTCATGGTTCACCGCATGCACGGCATTCCTGACAACACGAGCTCAGCGCTCTGACACCGCAAACGCTGCAAAGCACAGAATGATTGGGATAGCAGGTATTAAAGCGTATCGTCGCTCACCGCTGTGTCCTGAATCGCCTGTCAGCCTGTCACCGCCTGTTCCCTAAAGTGTTTTATCTATTCATAGCAGCAACACTGCTTCCCACTAGAAAGCGATCCACGGAAACACAACAGGATATCTATTCAAGGACGTGACATTTCTGTATCATGTATGATCATGTTATAATGTTACTAAAAGAAACCTATTAACATGGAAACAAAAGCTATTGGCCTGAACCATATGCCATGCTCATGTGTGATGTTGATTTCACCTGTCAAATGAAATGTGGGTCGATTTTTAGAGCTACGTTTCCTCCAACACAAAGATTGAACTTTTGGTCAGATTTACAAACTGTAATTACTGTATTTTGCCTTCGTAGGGCGGTATGAATGCCTGCACACTGAAAGAGTTCCTGTGTGTTTTGGGTACATTGAAATCCTCATTAACCACTTTATTGATCATAAATTGAATGATTGAATGAAGGATTTTGTTATAAATAAACTAGATTGCAGGAAGTCCACCTCCCCCCATACAACTTGCGTAGCTCTTGCACACTTAGTTCATCCTGGAACTGCAGTTTTGCACACTTACTCTTTACCATTGCTCATGATCATGGATTTCCTGCATGAGATGTACAAGACCTTTTAAAAAGTTCTTGAAAGCATTCACTCTTGTGCAACAGATCTTGATTCTTGATTGCTTACTTTAGTCTGAACTCCTTTGCTACGCCAGGCTGTAGGTTGGTGAAGGTTTCGTAAAACTAATTATTCATTTGGAAAGGAAGTCATGAAACATCTTGTTCTTTTTCTTTCTACTCTTAGTCTTATTAACGTCCCCATGACTTTTGCTGTTGTAGCCAAGGGACAGTAAGCAGATAAAGGCCTCGTGTCAGCCATCACATGGCTTCGGAGAGAAGAGCTAAAGATCAAACAAACCCTTTGGCTTCTGCACACTGAATTCTTTCAGAGTCCCGTGGGCTTGACGTTTCTTGCATGCAAGATTGAAAAAACATCTCAGTAGTGATAACAAAAGCTGGCTATCTCTGGCCAGCCTCCAGTTAGAGCTTGAAGTCTCATGACCTGCCACTGATCCGCCACTCTGCCTTTTTTTTTTTTTTCTTTAAACATTTACACATTTACATTTAGTCATTTGGTAAGAGGTTATTATCCAAGCAGTTGAGGGCTCTCTGGAAGTGCTGGATTTAAATCACAGCCTTTTCAATCATTAGTGTAGCATAAGGGTTTTTCCCCTTTTGTTTTGTAATAATTCTTGATGTTGGTTATCAAAAGCCTCATCAAGTCTGATGTTTTCACTATTTGTGCCCTTTTGTTAGTGAGATCAGGTTAGGTTTCATGCCACTGATGCCTGAAAGATGTTATCCTTCTGAGCATTAATAAGCCCATGCCAATCAAACTGCTTTTAACTGCTCGTCAGTTCAGCTTGGTACTGTTCAGACTAGTAACTTAGTTACTGTCTACCTTCATTTCTGTGCATATTTCTGAAGAGAAGGAAAGTCTAGGGTTTATTGGGGTCTGGGGTTTATTTTTTGCTGGTTAATAGTTCACTTATTGCATGCCCATAAGCTCACTCTTTCCTGGTGGTCCTTCCTGGGCAGCAGTCTTGGGACTATTTGTGCATCACACCATTACCTTGTTAAAGTTTTATCAGCATGGTGTCCAGACCCAAGGGGATGGGGAGTAGGACATGGCTGATATAGAGACATGAATGTTATCTGCTGCTTTATACTTCAAACGTAGCTTTCTGCTGGGAGACAAGAGAGATAATTTGGAGTATGGCTTGGATGTTGGCCAAAGGTTGTCTCTGTCTGCACTGCAGGCAAAGCCACCATAACCTTCACTTGATTGGAGCTGGAATACGGGACGGGTCAACAGACCTTGATTGAGGCTGGTCCCTGAAGGTCTGGCAAAGGCTATGTTTTGTGAATTTCTCTGATCTCATGAAAGGCTAACACATTCATTACCAACAGCAAGCTATTATAGAAAGATTGGGCCTCTCAATCTTGCTGATTTAAAAGGACTTGCCCTTTACAACACGTCCATCAGTCATTATTTCGAGAATAACCATGCCTTAGTAAGTTATTCTGAATTATCCTTGTTTTTGGGGGCCGTTTTTTGGTCTCACCACTTTAAAAGTCATATTGTTCTCTCATCTGAATTGGTCACCACTACGAGGTTGAGAGATGACCTCTGAAAATCCCCCTGTGATCTTGGTACACAGTTGTGGCCATTGTACTTGCCTGATGATCAAATCCCCCTCTTCCCCTTGCTGTCTCTCTCTGCTCCTTTAAAGGCTTTATAGAGTTAGAAAATGGTTGCACAAAACAGGAAATAACTTCCAGGTCAGTGAATGTGAGGTGAAGGGTCACTTTTGGGTCAATCAGACCATAAATTGTTTGACCCTTTGCTTCTCTGTTCTTCTAATGGAGTTCCAGAGTCTTTTGATGGTTAGTTTGTTTGTAGACCCTCCCTTTCCTCTTTAGTAGGAGTGTAGTTTAGAGTGTTTTGAAAGTACATACACTTTTGCAGTATGAATTTTTGGATGTTGTTCTTGTGGACCACTTTCTCTTAAAGGCCCAAAAGTCACAATCTCCCAGTGCCATCATCTTGAAATCTGTTTTTCCCCAGTGTAGAAGGATGGGAGTGTTTCATCAGAGAGGGGCAGAAGAAAGGGGCTTCCCGGGGGTGAATTTCCACACGTTCATCTGTGTGGTGGGACAGCTGGTTGGAGAGACAGGCTCAGCTTTGACCACATTGTCTGTGTTCTGGCTGTCCAAAAAAAAAAAAAAACCTGGCCACCCCTATTTTTTTTTTTTTTTACTCTGTGCTGACCTGTCAGCTGCTCTCGAACAGCCCATACGGGACAGCTCTTTGGGGACCTCCTTGCACCGGACCTCTGTTGGAACACTGTGTGCCTGGGGCACTCCAGGGGCGCTCCCTCTTTTGTTTCCCTGTAAATAAGATCAGAGTTTTATTCCCTTTGCTCTTGTGTACAGAGACAGATGAAATTTTTCTCGGGGGAGTAATGGGGCTTGGCAGGATTATCGATCAATGCCCCAACCTGACACCCGAAGCTGTTTTACACTCTTCTCAAAGGCAGCAGATTGAAGGCGGGCTTTGTAGTGACCCAAATGACTTCTAAAAGGGTGGAAGGTTCAGTGGCCTTGGAGTCTTTGGAGAGTGGATATTAAAGGACAAAAACACAGTTAGCCACTCCCTTATTAACTGTAGCAGATAATTCCAGTGATGACCCATAGAAAATCATACACTTTATACAGTATGAGAACATTGTTTAGGTCAACTAGAGATGCACTAGGTGTCTCATGCTTGATGTGTTTTAATACTATAACATGGTAAATGATTAGAGAGTTTGCAAACACCTGACCATCACACCCATATGTGCTTGTTGAACATCCCATTCCTGAATTTATTCCCTGTTTGCTGTTATAATAAGCTCCACTCTTCTGGGAAGCTTTCCACAAGAGTTTGGAGCGTGGCTGTGGGGATTTGTGTTCATTCAGCTACAAGAGCATTAGTGAGATCAGGCGCTGATGTTGGGATGTCGAGGAGGTCTGGGGTGCAGTCGGCGTTCCAGCTCATCCCAAAGGTGTTCAGTGGGGTTGAGGTCAGGGCTCTGTGCAGGACACTCGAGTTCTTCCACTTCAGCCTTTCTGGAGCTCACTTTGTGCACAGGGGCATTGTCATGCTGGAACAGGTTTGGAGAAGAACCATATATGGGTGTGATGGTCAGGCGTCCACAAACTTTTGGGTGTATAGTGTACATAGACCAACTCTATATGCACTATAGGAGAACCAAATTGTGCATACTAATAACTATTGACTCGGATGGCCTACTTTTCTTTTCATTTATTTCATTCCTGGAAAAGATAGACCCAAGTGACATTTGAGTCACCTTTCTGATAGAAGTGGGCAGCCAACAGACACAACAAAACCAGCATGCGAAAACTGTCATAAATCACACTAGTGCCAAACAGGCACCTTGGCTAAGCCTTTGGCCCACAATCCTGACCTTTACAAAGACTTGGCTCTTTAGGAAGGTTTATGTTGGAAAGCCTCAGTAATTATAAAAATGTTTAATTGAGAGTTTTCTGTAGGGATATGTCTTAGCGAGGCTAGATGGCAAACAGCCCATGTTTGGTTTGTTGTTTTAATATTCTTTATCTAGAGTTTAGTCAGCTTCTGTCCTGCACAGCAACAGGACTGTGTGACGGCGTGACGGAGACTGTCTGCCGGGCAACATTTCTTCTATTTATAGCTTTATAATGCTGCGGTTTGGGGGTCATACAGTATGGTGAACCCAGTCACTGGTCTAAATAACATTTTTGTGAATGTTTTTCAGATAGAAAGTGACAGTGTGTTACTCCCGAGTTTTGATTGGTCAGCACGTGATTTCAGAAAATATTAAACAAGGCCAAGTTTCAGTTATTTTGCTACGTGTTTTATTTAAGATATGAAGAGCTTTGTGTTTAACAATCTGAGTTTAAGGTCCTCAGTGACTTGTGCAGTGGGTATGTGTCTTTGTTTCCATTCATTTTTGGATTGTTTTTGCATCAAGATTGTGATACTACAGTTGGTATCAGATGAAGCAAAATAAAACTAGACTTTGGTTTACTACCGTGTGGGCACTGAAACACACTTCTTTTGCCTGGTTTATGCTTCATCATTGCCACTCAGCTATCTCTGCTACTCGGTCTCCAAAATTAGTTCAAAGCTACTTTTCTTCACAAGCTACTTTATTTTATAATGGAACAACCAACCAGCTTGCTAGGGGAAATGCAACATTCCTTGGTGAAAAGAAGCTGTATGAGAAACACAGCTGTATCTGACACACAGGGATGGAACGCCTATAAGTTTTCACCCCCCCCCCCCCCCCCCAACTACACACACACACACACAAACACACAATTCCCACTGGCTGTTTGCTGTTAAGGTGGTTTCAGAAAACTAGGTGACTTTTTTTTCTGAGCTGCCTCACACCTACCTCTCAAAGTGCCTTTGTGACGCTCCGGAGGCTTTGGAAGCCTGTTCAGAAGGACGGATAAACCCGGTTTCCCTTGAAGTTGTCAGGAGAAGAGTAAACATCTGATGCTCAAAATATCTCACGTGTTCACAGTAAAACCTGTCCGGACTATTTCTCTGCGGTCTAGACATATTGTTGGAAAAGCATTTAAGGATTTATAGTGTGTCTCAGTTCAAGATTCAAGCTCTGCTTTAACAGTTCACATGCTACAACTTCTAGGCCAAATGTCGTTAACACTACCTGCATGCATGAATGGGCAGGTGATGGTCTGGGTGTTATTGAGCTTTGTGGGGAAAACGATCCTCTCTGTAAAACTGTCTTCTTGATTAGAGGGAGGCACCGTGGAGGTTATCTTATGGGGATTAGTGGGAGGAGATTTGAGAAGGAAAGCCATATTTCGCCCCATAAAACGTGATTATCTGTCATTTTACAGCTCCCCCCCCCCCCTTTAGTGCCAACAGTCACCTGTTATCTGTGACAGGAATGTTCTTGTACGTATTATACAAAGGATACCTGTCATTAAAGGGTAGATATGGTGTGTTTGTGAAATTTGCCCGCTGTGCTCAAACTGTTCGACTGATTATAGTTCATTGGTAATCTGCTCAGCCAGTTGGAGTAAAATAAATGCACCGTGGCTCTTCTGTGTGTGTTTGCTTTTAAGTTAGGTTTTTGGTGACCTTTTTCCAGTCTTCGCCTGCCCACTGTAACCTCAGATTTCTGTTCATGGCTGACAGGAGTGGAATCCAATGTTCTCGTCTGCTGTCATAGCCCAGCCTCCTCAAGGTTGTGCATTCTGAGATGCTTTTCTGCTCACCACGGTTGTAAAGAGTGGTTGTTTGAGTCACCCTGGCCTTCCTGTCAACGTGAACTAGTCTAGTTGTTGTCTCTGACTTCTCTCTCACAACAAGATGTATCTGCTCGCTGTTTTTGTTGTTGCTGTTTGTTTGTTTTTCACACTGTGCTATGTAAACTCTAGTTTGAAAATTACTCTAGTGTGAAAATTCCAGGAGATCAGCAGTTTCTGAAATACTCAAACCAACACGCCTGGCACTATCAACCATGCCACATCACTGAGATCACATTTTTCCCCCATTCTGATGTCTGATGTGCAGCTCTTAACCTGTATCTGCATGATTTTATGCTTTGTGCTACTACCACCATGATTGGCTCCATGATTTGATGTGTATAAATATGGCATTTTTGCTGTTGGTGTTTTAATCCTTACAGTAGCCCCGCCAGACAGCGTAGTAACGTTTTGAGAGGAGTCAGTAAATGCTAGGATTTGACAGTAATGAAACCTTATCTGTTGCCCTTGTCAGACCTTTGCGAGGTATCGGGTGACACATCTTAGAAAGAGTCAGGCCCATGGGGTAAATCCTCACGATTACACACAAGCCTGTAAACTGGAGCCAACGCTCCACCTGTTCACATTCCTGTGCCTTCAAACAGAGGGGGTTTTCCCAAGGCTTTGATTCAGGATAAGGCCTGCAGTGGCATGGAAAATGGTGGAATGTTACGAGTTGATGCAGTTGTTTGAATGATCACTGTGAATTAATATAAAGAAATGCTTTCATTTAATCATTGAAAAAAAACAATGCTTTTTCAAATCCAAGCATCGGTCTTGTTTAAAGGCTCGACAGTGAAGGATTTGAAGACACAACATTTGAATTATGAGAGCAGACCATTACTAAACTTAGTCTTACTCACTTTTGAGATACAATCTTCATTTTGTTCAGAGCTATTCAATTGGTCCATCTCTGACTGTGTCAATGTTTTGGCATGAGATGCTGGCATTTTCTCCCTCCACCATCCAATCAGTCCATCTCTTTCTGTTCTGTGCTTCCCTTCATCTCTTTTTTTAAGGTGAGGGATAAATAAGGAGAAAGTTCCATTACTTTTTCAGCACATTTCACTGCACTGCTTCCTAGCTGTGCTTCTTTTGTTGGGCCCCCAGCACCCCTGCCGGGCATTGTGGGAGAAGGCCTCCTCAGTGGGGGCTTGTGGGAAAGGCCGTGGGCTCACTCATCAAGACTGACAAAATCAATGGAGTGGTGCACAAATAGGGACCCCAGGAATCCGACTGGCTTCAGGGCAGAAACAGAGAATAAAGTGTGCTCTTCGGGCTGGGTAAGGGTCCAAAATTTAGTGCAATCAGTCCGTTAATCTGTGCAGGATTTCAGGTTAGTTTCAAATGACAGCATTTAGCAGAGGCTCTTATCCACAACGACTTGTAGAAGTACTCCCATCAAAAGCATCCTCATGCTAGCACTAATAGTTCTGGGTTTCAGAATACTATGAAGCTAAACCCTGGTTAGAGAGAGGTTCGTACAACGAGAAAAGGCTTTGTAATCTTTCTGTCTTTCCTGCTCCTCTAATGTGGGGTTCTTCAGCAGTTCTTCTGAGTGGTGGAAATTTGGTAATTGGTCAGAAAGATGTCCTTTCTCCTCTGTGCTGATTTCATGTTGACTTTTGCCTTTGGCTGAAGATATGATAACTATGTACAGATAGCATATTGCACTTTTTTTGTTTTTTTTTCTGTGATATGTTACATTTATATCCCCCTGCATTAATAAGACCAAAATATGGATTTGTTAATTAAACCTGTTTCAATGTTCAATGAAAGTTTGAGAACAGTTGCTTACTACCTGGTCCATATCTAGTCAGTTGGTTGATGGAACCAAAAAGGAGGCATTGTGGATTAAGAGGAAAAAGTTCAGCCATTTTGCCATTTTATAAACCAACAGTGTAAAGGTTAAATGATCCATCCTCATAGGTAAAAAAAAAAAAAAAAAGGCATACAATTCATACTGGATGGAATTTAAACGTAACTCCTGCTAGTGGTGTGTACAAACGCTGACGTGAGCCAACTCCGTCTCAAGTTCATCATCAGGAGAACAGAATTGGGGGGGAAGAGAAGGATACGATGGTAATTAAAGACCCTTGAGCAAAGGGGCCCTCTTGCTGTTAGATGGATTTCATCCCCCCTCTTTAAACTCCGCCCTCTAATCCCTGCTGGAACAAGCAAATTGGGCCTTTGAGGCTGTAAGAGGAGAAGGCCATAGGGAGAGAATGGAGGGGGCAAGCTATTCTAGCTGTAGTGTGCTAATAACTGCCTAATTAATCACATCCAAACACTTACGTAGGAGACGCAGCATATACACACGTACAGTACAATAGAGCCATTGGCATACAGCAGAACCTCCTCCCTCCCTCGCTCTCTGCCTCCCTCCCTCCCTCCCTCGCTCCATCCCTTCATCGCTCTGTGTGTTTTTGTGAATTCGTTTGAAGAGAGCTCTCAGTGCGATGGCCCGTGGGAGGACGAGGCTCGTGTTTTGGCAAATGGAGACCTGCTCGAATGAGACTCTTTTTAGGATTGCTCTAAAATCAGCTTGTACTGCTCTGGTAGTGCTGTTCTGTCTGCTTTTTCGTGTCAGTTTTGCACAGCCACACTTCCAAACATTATTTCTTACTCTTAATCAATCAATCAAACGCTTTTTTTTTGCTGAAAAGTGGCAACGATGTTGTTTTTTTTGTTGTTTGCGTGTTTTTTTTCTTGGATAATTTTTTTTTATAGCTACATTTTTAAATAGTGAACAGGATAAATAAAGTCCTCGTATCTCTTGTGGTTTCTTTTTTCCGCCATATTTTTAAATAAAACAATAATACTGAAAATTCCTACTCCAAGAGGATTGCCATGCAAGGTTGCTAGCTTTCACTTCCTCAGGCTAGCTAATGTAGAGAATGGCGAAGAACGTGAGGATATCATTTCCTAGACTCTGAAATGAGGAATGCGTCAGAGGGAGGTGGAGTGAGGGATGGGTTTTACAGACACACACTGTTGAGTTTATCTTCGTACTCGTCTATCTTTGTTTAATGGAGTTCTCGTTCTCAACAGCTGATATCTGTCGATGGGTTTAAACCTGACTTTGACTCCATAACAGCTCCTTAAGCTCAATAACAACAAAAAAAAAAAAATCAGTGTTGTCCTCCATTTTGTTGCCGTCGAGCAACGACTTCATTAAAATAAAAAGCGCTTTTCCGAAATGCACGTAGTTAAAGTTGAAGGTTTTTTTTTTGTGTGTGTGATTAATCTTTGTGGAGAATGAGTCTGGAGCACTTCTAATTTCACTCTCTGTTGGCCGTGACATTTTTCAGGTGCAAATCCTTCTCGCTTTCCTCTCTCATGCAGTACAAGTTTGTTATATGCTTCTTTAAAAAAAAAAAAAAAATTCCACTTTGTAGTTTCGTTGTTTCACCACCACAGATTGACACGAGCCATCTCTCACCGTTGCCAAGAACAGAGCTGTGAATTTCCACTCAGGGAATAACACTCATGGAATGATTTCATAAGTAAATGAATTTCTGAAATACTCTCTGACTTTGGAGAAGTTTTAGTTGCTTTATAAGTGGCTTGTAGAAGCTGTTGATGGTTTCCAGAAGGATTGTAATGGTTGTAGAAAATGAGTAAAATCACACAAGCTTAGGACAAGTTGAAGAATCGTTTAGGAGTTTAGGAGAAGCCTGAGAGAGATTCTGTGACACACTGGAGAAGGTTTCGAGAAGCTAGCGGTGCTAATTTGGTCTGTAAGGCTCTGTGAAAGGTCTCCAGAATGTCGAACAAGTTTTGGAGAAAGAGCTGATTTCGAGTAAATGTTCGGATAGAACAGTTCCGAGAAGATCTGGAGAAGTCTCGGTAGCTTTTTTTTTTTTAGAAACGTGGAAGGTTTGGAAAGATTTGGAAAGCTATTGAAGTCTTAAGTAACACCTTTACTTGTGCCTGTGGCTGAAACATTTGCACCAAGACCTCTGCTCTGGTTCTCGTTAATTTGAGTTCTAATCTGCGAGAAACACTTTACATTTTGCGTAAAATAGGGGCAATTGCGGTTGCTCTGGTGTGGGCACATTGCGGGTAAGCCACTAAAACTGATTACACTCGTTCCTGTGGAACTTCTGTGTGCCGCTGAGATATTTGCTAAGGTGGTCCCATCAGGCAAGGCAGCGTTCAGTCTTCATTTAATCTTCACATTCTGCTGTCTCTGAGTCTGAACTCAGAATGGATTCAATTCACTAGAATGTGTTTCCTCTCCAAAGCCTGCGTCCTTCATCTGTTGTGTGTTCGAGGCAAGCATACACACTTTAAAAACCTCAGAAGTGACACAGAGCAGATCTGGTTTATTGTAATTCATGCCAATGCTCAATTCTGATTGGTCAGAAAGTGTCTGTTAATTTCCTGTAACAGCAGCTCAAAGGCAAATTCCAGGTTTTTTGTTAATAAAGTTGGACACTCCACATCAGTGGACTAAAAACGAGTGTAACTGTTGATGTGGTGAAGCTTGCTGTGAGACTTTTATGGAAGGAGCCTCCAGTGTCACAGGTTGAAGGTGTTCCTTTAACATTTCTTTCACAGGAAAGTCTTGCAGTTTCACGCTGACGTTCACAGTAAGTGATAGAAACGATCCTAACTTGTGTTGCGCACTTAAACTATAAGAGGAATCTCTATAAATCCTCTAAAAATGGACAAACTGAGAGAGTGAAGCACTGATGTGTAGTTAGGAAGTAGTCAGCAGATAATGTGTAACATGAAACAGTCTGCAAAGTCGACAAGTGCTTTCTTGTTTCGGCAAAGACTAAATTTGTGTTTGTGTAATTGCCTGCAGTCTTAATACATGAGTGAGTCTTGAAAAAACAGTACGTTTAAGTCTTTAAATCATTAATGATACGTGTTTAATGTTTTATTTGGTGACTTTGCAGCTATTCCACGGGGTTGTCTGCATGCTGTCGGTCTGTAAGGCATTAGATTGGATTAGAAATGTAAAACTGAGTTTGTATCCCATTTTCTCCCCAGTTTGGTCACCAGCCAGCTCTCCCTTAACGTAACGACAGCTACCAATCAGGAAGGATGAAGGCTAAAGCGTGCTTCTTCCAAGACACGTGAAGCCAGCCAATCACGACTTATTGAACTGCTGCGTCGCAAGGCAACAGTTGAGAGGAAAGCGCTGTCTGCCCTCTTCCGCATACGTGAGCTCACAGATGCCCGTGATTGGCTAGTGCCCTTCTGATTGATAGAGAATACCATCCCTAGATTTTTGTTCAGCTGTTAATTCCCCTGGCGCCTGTGATTCACAGCACACTTAAGAACATTTGTCCACTGTTATTTTGGGCTGAAAGAAGTCACGTAGGGACGAGGCACAGGGAAGATACAATGCGTCTTCCTTTAGAAGACAATGACTGTTGGGTCTGACCTAGCAGGAGGTGACGTCTGTAGCCACAGTCGAGCTCGAAAACATTTTCCCCTTAGTGTTTTGTAACTTCCTGACAGGTGAAATACGGTGGGAACTCTAGTGAGGGATTTTCCATGAACACTATCTTTTTTTTTTTGCGCTTTTGTCTGAGTGTAGAGATGCACAATAAATGCCCAGCAGGAAGTGGCCGTCACAATGATCATCAGCTCTGCTATTTGTCACTAAGTTTTTCCGCTTGACTGAGGTGGAAGAGTTGATCCATCAATAACAACGAGATGCAAATAAAGAGTGATGGAGTGTTGGAATAAATGAGGTTTGAGCACTAAATCTATATACATATGTAAATGTGTGTAAAAAATGAGGATGAGAAAGGATTTGGGAAGGTTTGGGAAGAAATATCTCGCGTCACCATGACGACTGAATGAACATCATCCATCAAATCTATCCGTTACGCTGTTGTATTTGCGCTGCTCTGTTGTTTTTTTTTCTTCTCACAGGCAAAAAAACAGCCGTGCACTTTGGAGATTGAAGTCTTTTCTCTCCAATCATGTTTACGTCATCTTCTGGGTTTTAGCATGAAAGTAGTTGACGAAAACACCAGATTGATGAGCACTTTCAGACTCAGCCTCTCTCTGTCGCTCTCTCTCTCGATGTTTCTTGATGAAATATCGAGAAAAAAATATAAAATTCACAGTCTGCTGAAATGTTTTACTTCTTGTGTAGTGTAGGCAGTTCAGCGGCAATAATATTGCGTCAATAAGAAATTTTTTGGCATTGTATAACCTAAATGGTTTAAAATAGCTATGTTTCTCTGCACTACACCTCCAGTTCTCTTTGCAGAACAGACAGTCCTTGCTTCCCCAACAAATCCTTCCTCCATGTTTCCTCCATGCTTATTACTCTTCTTTTCTTGTTTCCATACAAAACAGTGCAGACAAAAACGACCACCACAGCCAGTTGCTCTTGGCAGGCCCATGATGGATAGCTCTTGCGTTTATTTTTGTAAGAATGTGTGGATATGGGGATCCGACTGTGCAGGTAAAAGGTCCTGTAGTGTGAAAGCCGTATCTGCAATAGGTTGTGTAGTGTGCACAAAACAACAGATTGCGAAAAAGGAGATGAAAGTGGTGTGTGCTGCGATTCTGAAGTGTAACGTCCACTTAGCATCATGTCAGGAATACAAGTGCTAAAGCCTATATGAAAGTTTTGTATCTATCAAACTGAATGACTTTAAATAACTACTTGTAATGTATAATCCATGCTTACGTCATTGGACAGATGTTCAGAACTGTTGTGACGCTGTAGATCTGCTCCAGATACAGTTTTGGTCTCTGATATTGACTCCATTAGTACAGTTATCATAAGCTGTTTTTGGGCTCTGTAGGATTCCAACCCTAAGACCTGACTGATGATGAAAAGGCATTGTATACTGAGGCGAAGAGTCATTTTCTGAGCACTTTTCAAGAAATTTCCCACTCTTTATTGAGTTTATCACCCTTCGTTTCGCCCAATGGAATGGAAAATGATGGTATGAATGGTCTGCTATAAATGGTTGAGACTTTGCTTTTTGCTCTGTAATTATCCGGGCCTTACCACAACCTCGGGCAATGACGACACAGCGCAGGGAGGTTTGGATATTGTTGGGTTTGTAGAGCGATGTAGAGCGCAGAAAGACTCCTTCTACACTTTTGAGAAGACTTGTGCAGTGGAGGCGGGGGGTCACCTCGGGTCCTGAGAACCTCCACAAACGTGTGTTCTGTTTCATAACCCTGCCCGCCAATTTCCTTTATTTTGCTCAGTTTATTTGTGTTGCTTTAGGTGGATGTGGAAGTGCCGATGGAAGGAGATGGACCGACTGGGGGTCAGTCAATGGAAAGAGAGAGAGCAAGAGAGCAAGTGAGGGGTGAATTGTTTAGGGGTAGGCACATGGCAGGCACTATTGTTCATCTCTCGCTTTCACACGGCGATCGAGGGATTCCCGCTGGGTTTCTCCCATAAAGACCTGGTAAATAAGTCGCAACTTCTGCCAATGAAGAAGGGAATGAAGGGTTTTTTGCCTTCTTTTCAGGAAGGAAGCGGGCACATATCTCCAAAGAAACAGCCCGAAAACACAGTTTTAGTCTCATTGAGGATTTCTAGAGCTTGACAAGTGAAAGCTAGCCGGAAATCGGTGCAAGTCCTGTTTGTCCACTGACTCCTACCTTCTTCTTACTTCTGTTGTACCTTGTTATCTCCTTTACACGCTCTTCTTTTTAAGGGGAAATATTGTTTACTGAACCCTAAACCACAGTTTCCTTCTGAACCATTCTAATGTGGAAAGCTTGCTATAACACTACGTATACTGGGAAGAACCTCAAAAGTTTCTTTACTGTTTTTTTGAGCTGAGATGAGAGAGAACAAGCGTGCCTTTGTGAGAGCCGGAGACGGAAACGAGTGACTCTTCACTCCTTCACGACGCCAAGCCTTTCTTGTTGTCCAAGAACGGATGTGCATGGTGGGAATTCAGGTGGAAAGATCAGCCCAGAGGTTAAATACAGGCTGAACACCGCTGCGTCCAAAAACAACAAAAAACCCGACTGCTTGCGGTTACGTTTTTCTGCTGTCGTCGTCGTTGTTGTTGTGCCGCTTAGCCTTTTCGTGTTATTTGACACACGTGTTTTGATGTCATCTCGTCATTCCTCTTCAGACTTCTGAACCATCAGCTGAAAAATTGCTGATAGAGACACAGAGGCATTTCCACTTTTAAAAGACTTCTCAGAAGTTTGCATAATGTTTTTGATGGAAACGTACACTTTCTGATTGGTTGTATCTTTTCTAACACTCGAGAGAGAGAGAGTGTGTGTGTGTATGAGTGTGTGTGTGTGTGGAATGCCAGTGAAACCCAAGCATCTGGCTGCAGTCCATGGAGAAAAATTGGGTCTGCTATTGGAGTCTTTTTGTCTGAGGCTCATGAAAAACCATGCGCCCTGTAAAATGACCCCCCCACACACACCACCACCACCACCAAGAAGTGAAGCGAGTGTATCGATCTCACACACACACACACACACACTGCAGGAACAAAGTTGGGTGCCCGGTTCCATTCGGAAAGTAATACCCACTACAAATCAAATACAAACAGCTCAGGAGGAGACAGACAGAGAGACTGAAGAAATCCAACAGGGTCGCCGTTAAAGTGATTTATCCGCTTTAGCCCTAATGGAGTGAATTGGAGAAGAGCAGAAACCTTTGAACCTAGCATTTCTGACCATCCTTCAAGGCACATAAAATAAAATAAAATAAAAATAAAATACGCCACTCATCTACATCGTCAAAATCTCACTATGTTGCCCAGAAGAAGACAGACACGGGTTCCCTTTTGAGTCTAGTTCCTCCATCTTTTTTTTTTTTTTTTTTTTCCCTCTTACCCCACTGCCCTCATTAAGGATCTAGGTCTCGACTCGGATTTCTGTAAAGCCTCTTTGTGACAATGTCTATTGTTAAATGCACTATACAAATAAATTACATTAGATCAAAAACACTCCAAAAGTAGGTCCGGTGTTTGGGTTTCTTCTACCCCATGCTCAGCATTCATATAACAACAGTCTCTAAATAAATCTGTACTGTAACGCCGGAAGAATGGAATATTAGAGTATATCAGATTCCGAGTCTGATCCTAAAGTATCTTCAGGGAGCGTTTTTACGACCTGGTGAAAGTCACCGTTTACATAATCAGAAGTAAATTTAGGAGCTGGCGAGAAGAGCCGTTTAATGGCAATGTTACCATAACCAGAAGCACGCGAGTTGTTCAGCGGGGTTACACAAGTGTTCGATCTCGGGTGCATTCCAAGCAAGTCGTAAACGATGTCCGTCTCAGCAGGACGTCCTAAAATCGAACAGCAGGAAAGGAGAATTCCCTCGTCATTGTGTTTCAGAGCAGAAGTTGATAAACCGCCCTTCCAATTTATATTTAAAATGTATAAGATTAAATTTGATTGCTTACAAGACTTCTTTTTTTTTTTTTTTCTTTTCTTTTCAGTTGTCATGTTTGTCAGTGTGCATCCACTAAGGTTGTTAAACCTCCCTTTTCCTCTTTTCTATCTTTCCAAAAACTTGTCATTTGGATGATTTCTAGCCCTCCTCTCCGGCTCAAATACTTTCCTCCTTCTGTTAGAAAACTTTCATGCCTCTGTTTATTAGGTTTTATTTCCGTCAAAGAAGAAATACGGGAACATCGTGTTGGCGTGTTCGATGTCCGCTTTCACACCGATGGCAAAAAATTTATCCAGCTTTCCAGTCTTTTTTTTTAAATGTCAAAATAAATGAGCTAGTAGCGACAAAAAGGACGAGTTTGGCCACTGATCTCTGTGCAAAGCTAAAAGTTAAAGAAGCTTACAGCCTCCAGGTGAGCGTTGTGCAGACTGCTTTTGTATAGTTTGTATTTTTTGTATGGCGTGATGGTGTTGTGGGCGTGGCTGTTGCGTGAGGTGTCTGAGATCATACTAGCAAGTAACACGAACATGTCCACTAGAAGTACTGTATGCTCAGGGTCACTTTTTCCTTTTTCCTTTCAGACCTTACATTGCTATTAATACAAGTTATAATTATCTGAAGTAATATGCAGCTGCAGCAAACCAAAACTTCAGCTCAGCCAAATAAGCCAGGATGTGTTTTTAACATCCTAGCACGCTCGTATAAAATACCAAGTAGGTTCACCTCGATTTTGGATCAAGATAGAAAGAAGAAATGATCTAACTGACACTGAAAAAAAAAAAAAAAACTGCTCAGCAGGGTAGTGTTTCAGTTGGAGTAGTGGGTAAAGTGACATGTGCCTTCCTGGGAAAGAATCCCGGGAAGTCAGTAGTGCTGGGAGTTGTGGTCGAAAGCGAACACTCGACGATGCTTGTGCGTCAGGGTTATACGTAAGGAAAAACAGAACAGCTGCCATTCTTCAAGTGACCAGGGACGCGATCGGACTGTCAGCCGGAGCAGTGACAACACAGAGCACGATCGCAGTGCACGCATCTGTCATTACAAAGACAAATGCAAAATCCTACAGACCATGAACAGAGTAATATGGTCAGAGGACCTGACGTGGGAGTGGTTTCACCCGGGATGACTCCGCCTCCATTCACTGAATGATTTGATGAAATGGAAAATTATATATATATTTATATCTATATATACATATACATCATATGCTATGGTCTAAACAGACTTCTTGATCCAGCTGAACACCTTTGGGAGATTTTGGACTGATGTGTTAAGAAGAAATCGCTCTCCACCACCAC
>CM040464.1:25907928-25919865 GCA_022758105.1 Pangasianodon gigas | reverse complement strand
TCTTTTTTTTTTTTTTTTTTTTTCCTTACATCATTAATGTCTCTGTCCATCGCTGCTGAAGTGGCTCGCAAATCCTGATGTTAACCAGGTGTTCTGCACATCAGTCCCATCAGCCCATCTCCCCATAGTGTCTCCAGCGCACTGGGGATCTCTTGCAGGAGAGACAATGAAAAAATGTCTTGAGATGTGATGAGTTGTACTCCAGGTAGGAATGAGAGTCTCTAGGTTTATCATGGATAATAGTTGCTGTCTATGACAAAGGGGCTTCCAAACTAGGGGTCATGACCACACGTGTGGTCGCTTGATTTACAAACGGTGACGTTTTAATCATTTATTTCACAAATGAATATTACAAAGATCGCTGTAGTAGCGATACAGTTCGACAATTCAATGTTACTGGGAGTCGCACTTTTCAAAATGACAAGGCTTGCCATCGCAGAAAATGACTAACGTCCATTTGGCGTCATTTGGTCAAAACCCCCATTTAGGAACCCCTGGTCTGTGAGGATGTTATGGGACGGATCATTTAGTGTTCAGATAGTCATGCAGTAATGAGTAATAAGAAGTAGGTTCGCCTACGTTAAAGTGTTTTTGTAACATTGCGGCGCTTCACTGTGCGTTTTTTTTTTGTTTTTTTTTGCGTAATAAACATATCATGGTTAAAGTCCAATACACAGACATAACACGAACCTGCCTGCTCATCAGGAAGTGAGTGTTTTCTATTGTCATGGGATAAACAGGTTATAAAAATGTGTGTCGGCGTCATGGCAGAATCTGAAAAACAGATTCTTCGTGTTTAACAGTGACGAGATGAAGAGAAACTGGGGCAGGAGTGAAAGTATCTGTGTAAGGGTGGTCTACTGTGGCTCGAAAGAAGAAAAAAAATCACAAAAATCTAAACCACAGCATTAAAAACCCTAATGTGTGTGCTGAGAGTTGAATAAATGGAACGTGTGTGTGTGTTTGTGTTTGTGTGTGTGTGAGTGCATTAAATGAAGACAACCTTTTACCAGTGGCAACCGCTGGGTGTTCCTTTCACTTTGCACCCTCCTATAACACACACACACACACACACACACACACACCCACCTCTGTGCCAGTGGTCACATCCTGGGGAGGACAGCAAAAGGCGGACCATTAATTAGGGCCAGACCTCCCAGGTGACTCTGTGGAGGGCCTGTGTGTGTGTGTGGGTGTGTGTGTGGGTGTGTGTGTGGGGGTGTGTGTGGGTGTGTGTGTGGGGGTGTGTGTGTGTCAGTCACAGAGACTGCATATTGAATGATTGAACAGCAAAAAAGCTGGGAGGTCCGAATAAACAAATAAATAAGGAAAATCTTTAATATCCTAAGTGTCACACTCAAGCCCGCCCCCATTCCCGCCCTTGTACACAAAGCTCCGCCCCCAGAACCTCCAGCTGCCAAAGTTTTTTTCGAAGCACAGTGATTTTTATTTTTATTTATTCATTTTATTTATTTTTGCTCAGAGGAGAGATCCCTAGCTGCACTGGGCGCGTGCTGATTCGACACTGAGAAGGGGGCGTGTCTATAGAATGATTGACAGGAGGCTCAAATGCATCTTGTCAATGCCGCTCACTTAATAATGCTGAATATTGCATTGTATTGTATAACTGATTATTGGCACATCAGCAGTTGACAGCAACTCCTTGGGGACTTTAAGTGTAAGAGTGTGTGTGTGTGTGTGTGTGTGTGTGTGTGTGTGTGTGTGTGTGTGAATATGTGCTCCATTTTCCGTTCTCAGCTTCCAAAACCAGCACATCTGGAAGCCCTCAGTTTGGAAGGCCCCCTCAGTCGCTGTGGTTACCGTCGCTCCCGGTTACGGTGGTTGACAACAAGTATATTCATACCTTGTGTGTGTGTGTGTGTGTGTGTGTTGGTCACTGGATGTATTACTCTCTCATCTGTAGATCATTAAATATCCAGAGCGTCTGTCCATACACACGCACACTGACGCAGCTTCCTGTTATCTGACGGACGAAAAGAAAAACATGAAGAGAAGGAATAAAAAACGGTCTGAGCGGGAAGACAGAAGTCAGGCTTTCGCTGTACGACTTTGGAACGATTTCACACGCAATTTTGCCGTTGGAGAGAGGTTTATTTATTTATTTTTTTGAATCGCTGCTATATGACATGGGAAAAAAAAATCGAACGTGAATCGCGGCGTATGAAGGAGTGAACGATGCCCGATGAGCGCGATCGATCGACCTGTCGGAGGTCACGATGACTTCTGGCACGGCAAGAAGAAGAAGAACGGGGAAAGAGGGAGACACGAGCAAGTAAAAAGGCGGAAAAGAGAGCTGGAAGACAAAAATGGCAAGTAATAAACAAAAAAAGAGAGAAAGAGTGCGGAAAGGAAGATGAAGACTGAAAGGAAAGAAAGAACGACGCTGTGCTATTTTTGAAGGGAGAGAGAGAACAAGATGGAGAGAACGACACGAAGATAAGAAAGACAGCAGGAAAAACAGACATGAAGAAGGAGTGACAGTGACGGAAGGAAAGAGAGAGAAAGATAGTTATTATATAGATATTAAAGACAGACAGAGAGACGGGTTGTTGTTAAGGATGACATGGGAGATCAGGAAACACACACACACACACACACACACAGTGTCCTCTGTCATGTCCAGGACCTTCTTTACCAGTCATTGTTCAGAGCAACATGTGTGGTCTTGTTAAAGTGTGTGTGTGTGTGTGTTCTTCACAGTGAGTAAGGAACAGCATGAGATTCCGAGACAGATAGAGCTGTGTGTGTGTGATTGTGTTGCTGGGGGGTCTGTACAAATGGTCAGAACGAATGAACACACACACACACACACACACACACACACACACACACACACACTGAGGTGAGCTACATTGTGTGTGAAGTTTTTTTTATGGTGTGTAAAAGTGTGTGTGTCTCTGTGGTGTTTAAAGGCTGCAAGTGTCTGCTGGTGTATTCACACCGCTGTGATATAGAGAAAGCTGTAAACACACACACACACACACACACACACACACACACACACACCAATAAATGGGCATTTAAATGTTTATTCAGTCACTACTGAAGCAGCAGTAACAACACCACGGCAGCATGAACACACTGCAGGAGAGGACCTGCCCTCTCAAAGTGTGTGTGTGTGTGTGTGTGTGTGTGTGTGTGTGTGTGTGTGCACGCGCGCACGTGTAAAACTAAGAGAAAGAAAATACTCCCACAAAGTCTCACATCTTCCAAGTGCCAAGTTGTGTGTTTAATCTCCTGACTGGTACAGCCGTGGTCCAGCGAGCATTCTGATTGGCTGACGCAGTATGGATGCTCAGGGATTCGCTTCCTGCGTCTCGTCAGATCCGATCACGACGGAATCGATTAGACTCGCCTCCTCATCTCCAACATTCTCGTGGTTTCGAAACACCGCTGATGTTCCACGGTAGCCCCGGAACCGCCGCTCGTTCTGCCTCCTGCCGGCTCTCGTTGAGAAAACGAGAGAATGAATGACTTCCAGCTGCTTATTTTTATTTCCCGTCACTGTGTAAGCGGTGTAACTCGACGTTCACGTCATTGTGAGCGTGTAGAAACTGCTGCTTGTGGGTGTGTGTGTGAGAGAGAGAGAGCGAGCTAGCTGTTCTTCTTTATGCAAATGAAAGAGTAAAATAACCCGAGGAAACAGAGTGAGCTGGAAAACTAGCTACAGCGTTAGAATTAGCTAGCTAGTGGTTAATTCCATGACTAGCTCACGTCCAGGTGAACGAAGGACCCTGTAGCAGCTCTGTTTATGAGAACGTCAGGACTCAGTATTTTACATCGTCTCAGTCCTTTATTATCGTATTATTGAGTAGCAGCTGTTTACTAGCTAGCTGAGATCTTAGCTAGCTTATGAGTAATGTCTATGTTTGGCAGTCACCTAACAGACGAGGGTAGAGTAGCCAACAACTGTACTCAAGTAAAAGTATTGTTAAAAAATATATATATATATATTTGTCAGCTACGCATTGACGAGCAAACTTCGCTCAACAAGTGAATGTCACAAAGCGCTAAACATTGTAAAATTGACTCATGCTCAGTGTTCAGTGTTAACATTACTAATTACTAGTAGCTAAAAGTAAAACAGTCCGAATCTGCCGCTGTTAACGACTTCGGTACCGTTAGTTTACAATGTACGATTTTTTTGATCCTCATTTGCAAATCCCGCGGACGAATTTTTGTTCGGTTTGTCTTACACAAACATTTATCTATCTTTTAATAAAGTTGTGTGTAAACGTTTCAGAAACATTAATTGTCTTCGTACTTGCATGCGTATGTTGATACAGCAAAGAGTAGACAGCGCATTCCTGCGAATTCCTGACACATTTGCATGTAGCGACGCCCACAAAACTCCATATAAGGTCAAGAGCATAGACAGCTGGGAGAACGAAATGAACAATCAGGGTGAAGTCTGAAAGAACTGAAAGGCAGAAGTGGAAGCTATTTTGACTCAATTCTATGCCAGTAAAATATTTAATAATGTGTAATATATAATAATAATAATAATATATTAAAATAATAATAATAATAATCCGTTAGTTTTGTGTGTGTGTGTGTGTGTGTGTGTTTACAGGTGTGTGTGGCAGCACGGAGTGTTCATGCGGGAAGAATCACTTCACGTGTGCGGTGAGTGTGTTTGGCGAGTGCACCTGCATCCCGGCACAGTGGCAGTGTGATGGAGACAACGACTGCGGAGACCACAGCGACGAGGACGGCTGCAGTGAGTGTATACACACACACACACACACACACACACACACACACACACACACACACGTGTTCAGATCAGTAAACAGGGCCTTTTGGGAATATGCTAATTTACTCAAATGGTTTTGGGCTTTTTCAGAAGATAATTGAAACAATTATGTAAAGTTTGCTTACCCTTCTATTACACACAGTGTGTGTGTGTATGTGTGTGTGTGTGTGTATGTGTGTGTGTGTGTGTGTGTGTGTTTGTGTGTGTGTGTGTGTGTGTGGGGCTAAGGTCACTAATCTGTTTGACGTGATCACTAAGAGTTAAAGTGATGTGACAGAAAGAACGAGAGACAGAAAAAAAAGATTACAGTGCATACAAAATTGGTTAAAAAAAAAGGTGTGTTTGGATCATGAGTTGGTTCACTGTGACTGACACACACACACACACACACACACACACACACACACACACACACACACACTGCAGCCACCTGCTGAGTTAAAAGACTCTGAAGTTGTGTGCAGGTCTAAATCTGTAAGAGAGAGAGAGAGAGAGAGAGAATATCCTTTCTTAAAACACTGCAGGTGGGATTTGAACATCCTGGGCCAAAATCGCCCGCAGTGTACCCATAATCCCCTGCTCCGTGGGTTCCAACCAATGGGAGATCAGCGTGAAGCTGGGGACTCGCTGAAAAACCGAGAGAGAGAAAGAAAATGAGATTATTAACTTAAGGGGGGAAAAAAGACGATGGTCCTTTCATCTTCTTGTCTATCAAGCAGTTTCTTTAGCCTTCATTTGCATAATCCCCAGCATGCATTGCTGCAGAAAAAACCACGCATTCGAGCGCAGCCTGATGTCGATTCCCTCGAACAGTTTCAGCCCAAGAAACGAGATCTGTTTTTACATTTTTCATGCGTGTGTGTGTTTGTGTGTGTGTGTGTGTGTGTGTGTAATTAAAACCAGTGTAGTGGGTGTGTGAAGATCTAGCAGTGCTGGAGGCTATAAGTTTCTGTTAACTACGTTAGCTTTGTAGCTCCAGGACAAAAAAAAACAACAAGCAATGGAGCACCACACCTGTCATGGCTGACGAACTAGATTTATAGGTTTGATTATATATTAAACATTAAATCATCTTCAAACTTTTTAAGCCATAGAAATACTCGTTAGCGTGCTTTGTGTGCTGGTTGTGTTTACTGCTGCGAGCGAGCGGCCATGTTGATTTGGGAAGACTACCCCAAGTTGGCGATTAGGGGTGATAATGAGTGAAATTTGAATCCCTTCCCAAAACTACATTACCATAAAGTCATAAAGTAATATTCCTGATAAAGAATATTCAGGTGTGTGTGTGTGTGTGTGTGTTTCCATGTGAGTGTGCAGGTGTGTTCAGTAATGGTACGAGCCCTGATATAAACACTTGTCTTCAAAGCCCGCATTCTTGACCTGCAGATATGCCAAGTGCTATCTTCAAGACACACACACACACACACACACACACAAAGATGCCCAATCTGTGACTGTGCAACCCTCAAAGAGAGCTCTGTCTGAAAATTTCCAGAGTAGTTGTGTATCTGGTTTAGGAGAGACAAGCAAAACAATAAAGTTTTCAGTGATCTCACACACACACACACACACACACACACCCCCTACTTGCCCAGGTAGCAAGGGAGCCGAAATAGGGGACATGGGCGGAACTTAAAAACGATGCAGTCTAGTCATTGGTCACCTGAATCTCTTACCTGAGAGCCAAAAATCTGCCGCCTTCTAGTTCGGCTGAATCCCAAATGGCTTCCTGTTCACTTCATTGGTGCACTACACTGTACCTCCTCGAGGATTGTGTCTTTCACATGAACAAAATGTCACGCTACCTAAAGTTGCAAACACCTGAACTTACCCAAAGTAAAATTCAAAACAAGTGAATCACTGAAGTGAATCACTGAAGTGAATCACTGAAGTGAATCACTGAAGTGAATCAGAAATCACTGAAGTGAATCACTGAGGTGAATCAGAAGTAACTGAAGTGAATCAGAAGTCACTGAAGTGAATCACTGAAGGAAATCACTGAAAAGAATCCCTGAGGTGAATCAGAAATCTCTGAAATGAATCACTGAAGTGAATCAGGAATCACTGAAGTGAATCAGTGAAGTGAATCAGGAATCACTGGAGTGAATCACTGAAGTGAATCAGAAGTCACTGAAGTGAATCACTGAAGGAAATCACTGAAGTGAATCACTGAAGCGAATCAGGAATCACTGAAGTGAATCACTAAAGTGAATCAGGAATCACTGAAGTGAATCACTGTGGTGAATCAGAACTCACTGAAGTGAATCAGAGTCACTGCACTGAATCACTGAAGGAAATCACTGAAGTGAATCACTGAAGGAAATCACTGTAGTGAATCAGGAATCACTGAGGTGAATCAGAAATCACTGAAGTGAATCACTGAGGTGAATCAGAAATCACTGAGGTGAATCAGAAATCACTGAAGTGAATCACTGAAGTGAATCAGAAATCACTGAAGTGAATCACTGAGGTGAATCAGAAATCACTGAAGTGAATCACTGAAGTGAATCAGAAATCACTGAAGTGAATCACTGAGGTGAATCAGAAATCACTGAAGTGAAGCGAATCAGAAAGCTGATCACAATAATAACATTTTATTACTGAAGTAAAGATAAATTCGCATTTAAACAGAGCCTTTGAAAAGGTTTCTACTCACAAAGATCTTATTTACGCTTAATAATGCACGCTTATGTGAAAATCTTCATACTGTATTTTTTCTCAGCATTTTTTCCAATACAGCTCATATTTAATACTTGAGTTTTTAGGTATTGAGTTAAATTAGAGCGGAAACAAAAACCTCATTTACATTTCGCCCACGAGACGCCCACGAACCCAGCACGCAAATTAGTACTCGTTATTTGGCATCTTGGTTATTCAGGGCCTTTGTGTTACTCTCGTGTGTGTGTTTTTATCATCATCTGATAAAGCTTGCACTGTATTTTTATTATTTTTTTAAAAAAGATTAAGTATTGCATGTCGGTGCATACCTTTAACTCTTGCACCGTGTCTCGTGGTCAGTGGTTCACTCAGTGAAGGAGACGCACATTTTAATTAATTGTCTTTGTTTTTATTTTTGTCAGATCCATAATTTAGTTGGTTATAATGATAATAATAATAATAATAATAAATATTCAACCAGAATATTTTACTAAAAACCTCATCACTGGAAAAATCTCTAAAATGAGCAAGATGGAGACAAAAATAGAAGAAGGAGAGACACAATGCTGCACAGGTATTTTTCCTGTAGGGCATATGAAGAAGAAGAAGAAGAAGACGACCTGAAAGGTGTGGAAAGAACATTCCTCCCCGTCTCCCCCCGTCTCTCTCTCTCTCTCGCGCACGCTCCAGAATAGGTGTGTGGGTGCTGGACTCCTGCCAAGGACCGAAGAGAGGCGTGTTTTTGTTTCGAGCAGCAGATCTGAAGAAGGCAGAAAGAGATAAGAAGAGAGAGAGAGAGAGATGATGATGAAAACCTGCGGATGAATGCGGGCTAATTACACTATCAGAGAGAAAGAGAGGCGAAACAGGGGAAGAAAAGAGAGTTAGTAAGAGCGTCAGGTTGAACATTCGGCGCCAATTAACCCAACTAACTGCGTACGCGGTGTCGGGTTGCGCTATTGGACGAGCCGACGGACGCACACCATCTCGGAGATTGTGATTGGCTGCTTCACAGCTTCACAGTGTCGCAGTCGGAGCTGATTTTGAACGTCACCAGAACGACACAAGGGCATGCTGAAGGGACCAAGACCCAGAGTTTAACCAGTATGTGTGTGTGTGTGTGTGTGTGTGTGTGTGTGTGTGAACGGTGTTTCCACAACTGGCAGGAACAAGGAGGAAAAAAAACAAAAGTGTCAGGAGAAAATAGACAGACGGATTCAGGGGGAGTGAATTAGTGATGAGACAGTGAGCAAACCAGCAGACTGAGCAGGATGGAGCCACGCTGACCCACATTCTACACCTGCATGCTCAACACACACACACACACACACACACACACACACACACACACTGTCAATGCAGACAGAGTATGAAAGGAATGCAGTGCACAGACTGGAGAGTTGAGTTCACTCATCATGCTATAATACAGGGGCAGTGTCACATCTGCAATAATAATAATAATAATAATAATAATTAATATTATGATTATAATAATTAATATTCCGTGTCTGGTGACGCAACATGGTGGTAGAAAAAAAAAAAAGTCTCATTTGTGTTGCTTCAAACTTCGTGACAGCATGTGGGTGTGTTGTTCAGGCGTCCACAAACTTTTGACCGTACAGCGTATATTCTTTCGTTTTATTTTCTTTGCTTAAGCAGCACAGTGTTTATGAATGTTGTAGAGCTACAGCTAATTCTCTCTCTCTCTTTCTTTCTCTCTTTCTTTCTCTCTCTCTCTGTCGTTTCCCCACCACCTGAAAATCTCATTACTCTAAACAAATAAAGTCTCTCTTTCTCTCTCTCTTTCTTTCTCTCTTGCCCCCATACACAGTACAAAATTGAACATGAGGCGTGTGTGTGTGTGTGTGTGTGTGTGTGTGTGAAAAGTAGCCCATAAAAAATGAGCGATAGCGCTCCGTCCTCCAGACTTCCTTCCCAGCAGAGACATAAACACATCCATGCGTGCCTAGACAGACACGCGTGTCCGGACACACGCAGTGCAAGTGCATTCTCACACACACACACACTCACACACACACACTCCAACATACAGTCGACACACTCTGTCTTTATGAGAGTCCCAAATCATTTTAAGGACACGTTTATTTTTGATTCTATGACACGTGTTTATCCGTTTCATATATAAACAGTATGTTTTGTGCACGTGTCGATAAGTACACGCAACGTTGTGTGATATCTGCAAGACAAGTTCCTACTCCATCCACTCACCATCCACTCGTTTCTCCTCGCTCCTTCTGTTGAAGCCAAAAAGAAGAAAAGAATTCAACGGCGCTGTGGTTTTTACGATCAGTTATTAAGCACGTTAACAATCTATAACCACACACACACACACACACACACACACACACACACACACACACACATGGGAACATGAAAATGCATGCAGACACACACATGCTGGAGAACACACAATTAGACGCTGATCTAATTAGTCTAAAATGTCTACAAGGATCCAGTCCAACAGTAATGGAAAGACACACACACACACACACACACACACACACACACTAGAATGTGTACATACTGACCACAAGCAGTCTGTAATATCGCAACCAGAGGCGTCATGTAAGCGCGGTAACGTCTAACATCTGCCACGGCTTGATGGGAATCCATTCTGAGGCAGTGTTTTAACTTAATGATCTCAATGCATCATGGTGTCAGTGATTCATCGTGCTCTGGAGTAAAAAAAAAAAAAAAAAAAATCACCAACTAAAACGTTATTGCGTCAATCCTCTACAGAACTCCGTGCTAGCGACTGCCAAACTGGAGAACATCAGGCATATGAAGTGAGCTGTATGCCCGTTAGCTAACCTGAAAAGAAAACGTGCCTGCTGAGATTCTTTTTATTTACAAAAAAAAAAAAAAAAACTATCCCCGAGGGATTTGGCTGCCATAGCAACTTGATCAGCGCGAAGTCTTGCCAACTATTCTGCCATGTTCTGTAAGTGCAAGTTCCGTATCTGCTGTGGCTACTGTCAGTGAGACGTGCCAAGACTGGCAGAACCATGCATGTAGGAAACGCAGACTTTTCATACGTCAGCACGGATCTCTCGCAAGCCAGCGCAAGTCTGCAGAGACTCAATCAGCTGTGTTAAACCCAACTTGTTAAACAAAGTTATACATTCCTGCATATCGCCGGTGAACGTTGCGGTAAATCTGCGTGCGCTGCGGATGATTTGAGCCGAAATTTGCGCTGGAAATTTCAGCAAAGCGGCGGGATCTAAGATGACGTACAGTAGAGCGGGACAGAAATGATCGTAAGTGCTTTACCGCTATTGATATTTCGATATCTGCTGCTATAGTTATAACTTATAGTAGTTATTTTCTTAGCATTCATCAGACAAGAATTATCTCAACACTATTTTAAATTCAAGCACCTTGTGTGAAAGTCAGTGAAACTCTCATTGAAGCTCTCTCTTTCTCTGTCTCTCTCTCTCTCTCTCTCTCTCTCGTGCTGTTTTAGGAAAATAATCCACAACAGTGTGGTATGACTCTAAATGAAGAGACGCTAATTTACCAACTATTACAGTTCTTAATTTATTGCTAAGTGAAATGTCATGCTTTTTAGCCGTTTATAGTTACATTTAGTGTTATGGAACATCAGCAAGATACTTCTGCTATCCGTTTTTCTCTCTCTCTCTTGAATAAGACAATAAGACACAGCTTTGTCGCGTTACCGAGAAACCAGAAAAGTCCTGCCTTGAAGACTGTCCTGTGGTGGAAAACCTACAGGCTGTTACAACTCACCGACACTAGAGACTCCTTCCTTAAACGTTAAATACACTTCTCCTTCCAGAAACATCTCCTTCACTACATCATCGATGATATGTTTGTAACAGATAATGATATTGATATTAGGACACGGAGTTCAGTGTTAAAAATGTTTCTTAGTGTGTTTGTTTGGCTGTGCTGAGAGTGTGAGGATTTGTATATCCTTCTGATCTGTGTGTGTGTGTGTGTGTGTTTAACATTGCAGTGCTGCCTACTTGCTCTCCTCTGGATTTCCACTGTGATAACGGGAAGTGTATCCGCCGCTCGTGGGTGTGTGACGGAGACAACGACTGCGAGGATGATTCGGACGAGCAGGACTGCCGTGAGTTTTTATTTATTTTTTTTACATGGACTCTAGTGAAAGTCTCTGAGAAAACACGGATGATTTCTTCTTTTGTAAACTGGTGAAAATGCGGACGATCAGTTTAGCCGCCTTGGGGCTCGACATGTGGCCAACACGAAGGGGCAAGAGATCAGGTTTTTCTTGCAAATTACACCTGACTTAAGGGAAATTTGGGGTTTGTCCTTTGACCTCTTGGTTTACACGCTTCCTCTGAGCGCCTCAGGCTGCACGTGCCAAGCAAGTGTGAGTGTCGGCTGATTTTTTTTTTTGTATGTAAAAGCAGCAGCCTTCAGATGACAAGTTTCTGCATACTGTGCGTGTGTGTGTGTGTGTGTGTGTGTGTGTGTGTGTGTGTGTGTGTGTGTGT
>CM040464.1:25831790-25906873 GCA_022758105.1 Pangasianodon gigas | reverse complement strand
TTTTTTTTTAATGTAAACACATAGAAAGAAAGAGAAATCCCCCATGAATTAAAATTCCTCTTCCCTAAGAGGAATTAAAAAAAAAAAAAAAAGTTGTGACTACTGGCATCACCAATCAGAGGAGCACAGATCAGACAATAACGCTGGAAGGAAGAAGGAAAAGCAAATAAAGAAGGAATTAGAAGGGGAAAAAAGTAAACAGCTTTAAAAAGGAAAGGAGATATGAGGGAAAGAATAAATAAGAAAGAAAGAAAGAAAGACTAAAGGAAAGATGAAGGGTTAAGAAAGTAAGAGGGGATGAAGGAATAAGAAGGAGTTAACGAATAAGAAAGAAAGGAGTGAGTTTGAGAGCATGTGTGACATCAGAAAAGTGTGTGTGTGTGTGAGCTGATGTGTGTGTGTGTGTGTGTGTGTGTGTGTGAGGAAATGAACCACAGGGACTGATTTTGCTCTTATTCGTTCTCGGCTTACTAAAAAATAGATGTTCTAGCAAAGCCAACGATCGTAGCTAAGCAATGTAATGTGTCGCATTACGTTAGCTAGTTAACTTGATCCTAGCTAAGCAATGCTGATTAACAGTAACTAATCCCGCAGAAAGAAACGCTATGCTGTGTCGCATTACATTAGCTAGTTAACTTGATCCTAGCTAAGCAATGCTGATTAACAGTAACTAATCCCGCAGAAAGAAACGCTATGCTGTGTCGCATTACATTAGCTAGTTAACTTGATCCTAGCTAAGCAATGCTGATTAACAGTAACTAATCCCGCAGAAAGAAACGCTATGCTGTGTCGCATTACGTTAGCTAGTTAACTTGATCCTAGCTAAGTAAGGCTGATTTTAGTTAACCAGCAAGTTACATACGTCTTTTAAGAACAACAAATATGGCTGTTTATTACAATTGTAGAAAAAGCATTCAACAGGATTATGGGATTGCCTTCTCACAGAAGTGTGTGTGTGTGTGTGTGTGTGTGTGTGTGCGTGTGTGTGTGTGTGTGTGTGTGCGTGTAGCTCCTCGGGAGTGTGAAGAGGATGAGTTTCACTGTCAGAATGGTTACTGCATCCGTAGCCTGTGGCACTGTGATGGAGACAATGACTGTGGAGACAACAGTGATGAGCAGTGTGGTGAGTTTCTCACAGTTACTAGTACAGTGTGTGTGTGTGTGTGTGTGTGTGTGTGTGTGTTGATTTTCTTATTTTCATACTTGATTTGTAGTTGTTCAAAATTGTAGCTTTGATGCGTTTGTTATTCATGGCGTGTTTAATTGTAAATACTTTATTGTGTGTACTTTCTGATCATTCTTCTAGCTCACTTTCTGTGTGTTTGTGTGTGTGTGTGTGTGTGTGTGTGTGTGTGCGTTCAGACTTGAGGAAGTGTTCCGATAAGGAATTCCGCTGCTCCGATGGGAGCTGTATAGCTGAGCACTGGTACTGTGACGGAGACACAGACTGTAAAGACGGAACGGACGAGGAGAACTGCCGTAAGTTTTGTGTGTGTGTGTGTGTGTGTGAGAGAGAGAGAGAGATAGAACTTGTAATCAGAGCTGCTGTGTCCCACCTCGTTCCTGTTTATAGCCAGCATGGCAGCTGTGTGTGTGTGTGTGTGTGTGCGAATGTGTGTGTGCACATGTGTGCGTGTGTGCAAGCGAGCAATGGCAGGTATTTGTGTGTTAACAGGATGTTCTTTAACCAGCTGTCGTAAGTGCATATCACAGAAGGTGTGTGTGTGTGTGTGTGTGTGTGTGTGTGTGTGTGTGTGTGTGTGTGTAGCCGCAGACGTCATGGCTGCTACATGCAGTGTAGAAGAGTTCCAGTGTGCGTACGGTCGCTGCATTCTGGACATTTACCACTGCGATGGAGACGACGACTGCGGAGACTGGTCCGACGAATCCGACTGCTGTAAGGACGCTTCGTCCCTCCATCTGTCTCTCACACCAAACACTCTTCCACCGATGCTTTCATTAATACACAAACACACAGTCGGAGCCAAAACATCGCTCTCTGTCAGGTTTCGAGTTAAAGTCGAGCTAAACGTTAAAGGCACTGGCGAGCCCTGTGTCACTTAAAATCTTTCCGCTGTGGTCGTGATTGTCGTCATGAGCTGCAGCTCAAATCCAAAACTCTGATCTTACACTTCAAAGTTGACACAAAACAGATCTTTCAGTCGCATTGAGAGCGATTGTTACTACACTAGGCTAGTGAGAAAGACTAAACTAGCAGGTGTGAATTTAAACGTGGCTTATCAGTAACATTTCAAAATATTAGCACACAGAATCCATCGTCGTTATTTCTAATAATAATAATTTCTAATAAAAAAGATCTTTCGTTTCATTCAGTTGTTCAGGAGAACCCCTGATCTATGATGGCAGGAAGGACAGACGTGGCGTCCACACCGGTCCTGCAGCCGTCCATACGGCCGCGATTTTCTTCAGATATTCAGCGTTTTTTTTTTTTTTCTTCTTTTCAGTGTTCTTGAAACTACATCAAAGAGAAAAGGAATTCTCACATTAGAGAGAGATTTGTTAAGGGTGTGAGTGGGTGGGTATGTGGTGTGTGTGTGGGGTGTGTGTGTGTGTGTGTGGGCATGTTTTTATGTCTTGGTGGGGACCAAAAGTCCCTATAAGGATAGAAGTATCTGACAATGTAGGGACATTTAGCTGGTCATCAATAGGGATAGCAAGAAGGATAGTAAGATGTGTGTGTGTGTGTGTGTGGAGGGTAATGATCTGCTTTCACCTGCAGTTTTGATTGAATTCTCTCTCACTCCCACACACACACACGCACACACACACGCGCACACACACACACACACACACACACACACATGCTAAGCACAAGACAGGTGTTGTTGCTGATCAACCCAACATGGGAATTTCAGCTGTTTGAAAGGTTTTGTGAGCATTCTTTGATTCTGTGATGGTGTGTGTGTGTGTGTGTGTGTGTGTGTGTGTGTGTGTGTGGGCACGCAGCCTCTCACCAGCCGTGCCGTTCGGCTGAGTTCATGTGTAACAGTGGGATGTGCATCAACGCTGGATGGAGATGTGATGGAGAGTTCGACTGTGACGACCAATCAGACGAGAACAACTGCAGTAAGTCTGTCATTGTGTGTGTGTGTGTGTGTGTGTGTGTGTGTGAAGGGAGTGATTGAATGTGCTCACATGTGTGTTAACAGTTTATTAGCTTAAGCATAACATAGTTTTGTGTGTGTGTGTGCGTGTGTGTGTGTGTGTGACTCTCCTCTAGCTGTACCCGTGTGTATGGCTGAACAGTTCCGTTGTGCGTCCGGTCGCTGTGTGCGGTTGTCATGGAGATGTGATGGTGAGGATGACTGCACTGACGGCAGCGATGAAGAGGGCTGTGACAAAAATGGTACACGCACAGACACACACACACACTACAGTAAATAAAACTCTTCCTCTTGTTCACTCTGTTCCTTCTCGTCCTCTTTAACGGCCCGCCGTCTGGCCGTCTGTAGGTTCGTCTCCTTCTTGCGCGTCTGATCAGTTCCAGTGTGGAAACGGTCGCTGCATCGGCCAACGCAAAGTGTGCAACGACGTCAACGACTGCGGAGACGGTACAGACGAACATCCGCACCAGGAATGCCGTAAGAACACACACACACACACAAAATCATCAAACAGTGTAGACTTTACACTGAGGGTGTTTCACTTTATCACACAAATGATTCATGCAACGGTGTGTGTTCGAGTAAGATAGATATCACAAACTTTGTATTGTGTGTGTGTGTGTGTGTGTGTGTGTGTGTGTGTATGTAGGGCCCCGGTCGACTGAAGGGAACTGTAACGTAGGGAACGGCGGCTGCTCTCAGAAGTGTCAGATGTCTCGAGGTTTGGTTCAGTGCAGCTGCCACACCGGATACAGACTGAGAGAGGACGGCAAGACCTGCCAAGGTGAGGAGAGAGAGAGAGAGAGAGAGAAACATCACTTTCATGTTTCATACTCAGTTTTATTTGTTCACAGTAATCTGTCATGTGCAGCTCGTCTTCAAGCTTTTAAGCTCCTCAAACACACAGTTAAGACAAATCTGTGTGTGTAGACAATAACGTCTGGGATTCAGCCCCAGGAAAAAAAAACACAACGGAGAAAATAATCCAAAATTACGCCAGAGTTTGTTGTATTGCTCTTACAAATTTACTGAAATAAAATGAACATACATATGCAGTTTATACTGAAAGTTACCTATGGAGGAAATGTAGTGTGTTACTACACACCTCTGTCGACATTACGAGGCTCAGTCACGAAATCCCATCACTAATGCTCACGGAGAGGCATTTGAGACTCGTCAGAGTGCCAGATGTGCGCACGTCTGCGTCTCAGCTGTCCGCTTGCGTTCACCTGTGACGGAGAGCTGAAACCTCAAAACCTCAAAGTGAGACAAGGGAAGACGACCAAAACACACACTCTCTCTCTCTCCATTTTCTCATCTCTTTCCAAGTTTCTTTCCCTCCATTTTTTTTTATTTCCTCCACCTTTCTTTAGCTCTCCATCCGTTTTTCCACACAGTTTCTTTCATCTCGTCTATCTTCTTTTCTCTTTCTCTCTCTCTCTCTCTCACTATCCCTCTCTTTCCCTGTTTCACCCTCTCTCATGTTCTCATTTCTCTCTGTATACATGTGCGATATTGGCGGAGAGTTGCTGAAGTAAACCCCTGTCTCACATCCCCCCCCCCCCCCGTTTCTCATGATTTGGACTCTTCTAGATGTGGATGAGTGTGCTGAGGAAGGTTACTGCAGTCAGGGCTGTACCAACACAGAGGGGGGCTTCCAGTGCTGGTGCGTTCAGGGTTACGAACTCAGACCTGACAAACGCAGCTGCAAAGCTCTGGGTGAGTTAAACGCGCCAATTTTACAGCACGTTTGTAATTTTTATTTATTTGTTTATTTATTTAACAACTCGATTCTGATTGGTCTGATGGGGCAGGATGGGCAGAGCCAATGTGTTTGTCGTACCTGATACCAATGTTTCTTAACTCTTAAATTTGTAAATGACGCCAATGGAAACGAATCCCTTCGATTTGATATGTTATTATTGCTCATCACTGATTGGTCCATATATGACAAAGTGGGTGGAGCCAGTAGATGCAGCTTAATGTCACTTTCTTAAATCTGACTTTTAAGTTCTGTCTTTCTTTTCCCATCTACCCTTTTCTGTCTTCCTCTTTCTTTCTTGCTTGCTTGCTTGCTTTCACCGGCCAGTTGTACCTGAGATGTTTTTCCAGTCTTGATCAGTCAGTCTCTGGCCTCAGATCCCAATTTTTGGCTGACCGGAGAGGAACCTGTAGTAGTCTTCAGCTGTTGTTGCTTATCCACCTCAAGATTCAGCATCTTCTGCGTTTTGAAATGCTTTTCTGCTCACCACGGTTGTAAAGAGTGGTTCTTTGAGTTACTGTAGGCATGCTGTCAGCTTAAACCAGTCACTGAGATCACGTTTTCCCCCATTCTTATGTCTGATGTGAACGTTAACTGAAGCCCTTGACCTGTATCTGCATTGCACTGCTGCAATATGATTGGCTGATTAGATCATGGCCTGTCTGTCTGTCTATCTACCAATCGGCGAAGACAATTGATCCGTATGTTTCTTCAGGTCCAGAGCCGGTGCTGTTGTTTGCGAATCGGATCGATATCCGTCAGGTCCTGCCTCACCGCTCGGAGTACACGCTTCTGCTGAATAATCTGGAGAATGCCATCGCCCTCGACTTTCACCACAGCAAGGAGCTGGTGTTCTGGTCCGACGTCACGCTCGACCGCATCATGAAAGCCAACCTGAATGGCAGCAACGTGGAGGAGGTGGTGTCCACCGGGCTCGAGAGTCCAGGTACACCACATACAAACGATTTATTTCTAGTCTTGCTTTGCAGGATGTTTATTACAAATAACGGATATAAATCATTTGAAACTTTGCTGACTTTATCACACGCTTTTTCTCTTTATCCGTACAGGTGGTCTGGCAATAGACTGGATCCATGATAAGCTCTACTGGACTGACTCGGGGACGTCACGCATCGAGGTAGCCAACCTTGACGGCTCGCACCGTAAAGTGCTGATTTGGGAGAGTATGGAGAAACCCCGCGCTATTGCCCTGCACCCCATCGAAGGGTAAAACTCATGACATCACACACACACACACACACACACACAGCACTGATTTAATGTATCTGAAATCGCATCCTCACTGGTTTACTACAGAGACTAAATTCTCAGTATACCATCACTCTGGATTAGTTGTACGCACAAATAATGGTGCACTCTGGGTAATAATATAGTGAACTGTCAGAGGAAATATGATGAGCAGGGAAGCCATTCAGCGACAGTATGCCATGCTCAAGGCCCAAAAAGACACATAATTCTATGGATTATGTTTGCCTTTCTATTTTTCCAACCTTATCATATTTCACTGCACTGCATCTCCAGCATTTAGTACATTTTAATGACTTAAGCCACCATCAGAGCCCCATTTTTTCCCCCCATTCTTTTATTCTGTCAGGAAGATTTACTGGACGGACTGGGGAAACACACCAAGGATTGAGTACGCTAACATGGACGGCTCAGGACGCAAGATCATCGCCGATACCAACCTGTTCTGGCCAAACGGACTCACCATCGATTACGCCGGCCATCGCATGTACTGGGTGGACGCCAAGCACCATGTGATCGAGAGAGCTGACCTGGATGGGAAAAACCGCAAAGCCGTCATCAGCCAAGGTGTGCATACAAAACCCAGTAACTTTTAACATATTACGTAGCGTTTCATTCTTTTAAAGGTGCAAAACCCGTTTGGAAAAAAACGGACTTCTGATTCTGAAAGGCCCCGAACATTCTCGGCCCATTGAATATTGAAGTTATTTCGGGAGCAGGATGGTTAAGAGTAATAAAAATATGGAACAGACAGAAGATTATATCATGAAGGGAAGTGGAATAAGTAGCTAGTCTGACATAAATTAAACCATAGAGTCGCACACTGACTCTCTTTGTTTTTGCGTTGTGCCCCGTCTGACCCTTCGCTGTAATCAAATTGGAAGGAGAGAGAGATAGAGAGAGAGAGAGAGAGAGAGACACACACACACACACACACACACACACACACACAGAGCCCTGCAGACTCTGGTTACCCAACTTAACACAAAAATCCACTTAATAATGTTGGCCCTTGCATAAATGGTGAAAAAAAAGAGGAAATTAAATCTGCATCAGCTCCAGATTTTCCTAGACTTTACTCCATGTTTGTGGCATTTTGTGTGTATTCATTCAGGAATCCCACAGGGAAGTCTAGACACATTCCATATAACACACACACACACACACACACACACATATGCACACACAGATGTAATGCATGCTTCGTTAGTGGAAAAGTACAGGGTCTTTAAAACTTTATCTCAAGTTGATGCAAAATGAAGCAGGAGAAATAAAATTGACAAAAATTTACAGTTTTACCGAAAATATTGAATTCCAAAATGTGGTATTTATCATCAGGCTTGGAGGAGATTATAGGATCAGCTTGCTTTTCAACTGTGTGTGTGTGTGTGTTGTAGTTGTTGGGCAGGTATAACACACCTGTGTGCAAGATCTTTCTTTCCTGCAGCTGCGTTTACAGCTGTTGATGGAAAAAAAGAAAAAAAAGAGAGAGGTTTCACAGTGAAGTGAAAAATGTAAGGACAGAGAGCGATGGCAGGATAAGAAACGAGTGCACACCCGCAGAAATGTGAGGAAGCCCTGAAAAAAAAAAAAGAGGAGAGGGAGAGCTCAGGTCCATCCGTGCGTCACGTTCCTGACAGATAAGATCATATAAATACCTCCGTGCCCACCTGGATGGAGGAGAGAGAGAGAGAGAGAAGGAAAGAAGAAAAAGGTGTTTTCACACTTCCTTGAAGCTCTTTGTCCATTCTGACAGCTATCAGTGAAATCGAAGCTCTGAGGACACGGTCCACTCTGTGACGTTTCAGGAATTACACCCTCCCATTCGAGGCATTCTGCCAAACCTGTTCTCTACTTCCTTTTTGATAAACGAGACTCATCAGCAACAGCGAAGCAAAGCGTACGGAGTGAAAGGCCAAGACAAGTGGCCAATCACGCGCTCCGTGTAGTATTGAGCGAGCTGTAGTTGGCTATTATCGCGCAGATGGCGTGCTGGGATTGCACAAAGATGACGTGCCGAGCGATTGCACGCTGCATCACTGCTGCGTTTAGAAGGCGGCATATTCGCCACGTTTACTCTCGCGCCGTTCGCCGCTTCCGATCTTCACGTTTATGAGTTGACGCTTGCTGTTGAATGTGCCGGTGATTATGGAAGTAATTACAGTGTAATTTCAGTCGTAGGGATTCAGACATTTCCCATGTTCCTCTGCCTTTACACACCGAGCCTTATTTAGCTCATGAACCCCTACATCGCTTATGAATTGCGCGTTAAGGAAGAAACGAGGACAGCATGATGATGATGATGATGATGATGATGTAATCATTTTGCGTTGTCTGTGTTCTGTGTGGACAGAATTCCCTCAGTGTGCTAAAGAAGGTCAGTCAAAGTCGTTTATATTTTAAGGCCCTCCTACGCTTTTTATTCCCAATCACACACACACACACACACGTCCTTCATTTCGTCTTCTTTTCTCCCACTGCTTTGGGGCTTTTTTTTTTTCTCCCCTCACTCCTCACCTTTGTCTGTCTCTTTCTTTGCCTCAGCCTTACATGCTTGTCTCTGTGTGTGTGTGTGTGTGTCTGTGTGTGTGTCCATTTCAGGTCTCCCGCACCCGTTTGCCATCACGGTGTTTGAGGACAGTCTGTACTGGACCGACTGGCACACCAAGAGCATCAACAGCGCCAATAAATTCACCGGCAAAAACCAGGAAATCATCCGCAACAAACTGCACTTCCCCATGGACATCCACACTCTGCACCCGCAGAGACAGCCCGCAGGTCACACACACACACACACACACACACACACACACACACACACACACACAAACAATAATTGCTGCACCACTTAAGCTGTGACGGTAGAAATGTAATGTCATGTAATGATTGTGAGACCTGGAGATCATTTCTGTCCTCATTTGTGCAACATGTGATGAGGAAAGCATAAGCCAGCCTACTGTAATGTTCTTTTCATTTTTCCTCATCTTCTACATTTCTGTTCTCCATCTTCTCGCTCTCTAGGTGGACGTAATCGCTGTGGCCCTAATAACGGCGGCTGTAGTCACCTGTGTCTCCCGAACAGCAAGGCGTATACTTGCGCCTGTCCCACCGGCTTCAGGAAAGTGGACCAGTACAACTGCGCCCTGAGTGAGCGTCACGTTTTTTACTGTTTATTACGCAATAAGCATCGCTTTGATTCCTCAAAAAAAAAAAACTTTGATAGCTATTTTCACACTGTTAAAGCGCAAATCCTCCATTTTTTTATTTTATCTAAAAAAAACCTTCATAAAATCCTACCTAGGAAAATACAGCAGTGTGACGTGATAAAAGTGTCATTTTAGACGTGCTTTGACGCACTAAGAAGATATAAAACATCTAAAGCATTTGTTTTATTAACGTAGATTAGTGAGTTTTTTCGTAGCTGGTGCTTTTCGCAATATATATATATTTTTTAACACATTTAGTTTGATTATAACTTGTTACAGAATGTCTTCTGTTGCGTTTGTTCTGTTTGCTATGGCATTGTTGCTGCTCGTATTTGAAGCGCTCACAGGGGGCCTCTTGGTCTTTAATCAGGTCTTGACAAGTTCCTGCTTTTTGCCCGAAGGACGGACATCCGTCGAATCAGCTTCGACACCGAGGACAAATCCGATGACGTCGTCCCGCTGGCGGACGTCCGTAACGCCGTGGCGCTCGACTGGGACGCCAGGGATGAAAAAATCTACTGGACCGACGTCACCACCGATTCCATCAACCGCGCGCTGTGGAACGGATCGGAACAGGAAGTTAGTGACAATTTGCTACCCTGATATGTTCATTTACATATAAAAAAATAGAACTCAATCATATCAGGTGAAAGTGTGCGTTTTATTTCCAGATCTTTGTATTTTATTGCACTTTATGCGTTTAAAACGCAGTTACGTTGGGTGAGAATAAGGCGGTCAAGACTGTTCCTCGCCTTTGGTGTGTGTATTTTTCTTTATTTGCTGCTAGTGTGCTGACGTTAGCAGGCTAGAGGCAAACGCAGTGTGTTTCTTGTTTCGTATGCTTTTCAAACTCCTGCGAGATTAACAATCCTTAAAAAATATGAAGCTTTTTTTTTTTAAAAAGCACTTCCGTAAACGTGAGCAGACGACAATAATTGCAGATAATTACGTATATCTTCAGGCACAAATGCTCGAGTCACGTCCCGACCCAAACCACATTCTACCCTACTACATAGTACGCTAGGATATTTATGGTAGCATACCACACGTAGCCCGCGATAGCATTTTGCTACGGAAATATTACATCCTGCGGCGATGCTGTGGTTAAGGTGACAGGTTTACTGGCATTAAATTAATCTTCAGATACCTTTATGTGAATTGTGTGTGTGAATGAACAGGGTTTCAGATGACTCTGACTGTGGCGGCACTTTATATCCGGTGTTGCTGCTGCTGCTGCTGTAGTGAACGTTATAAAACACTGCCCCCTGCTGTAAGAAATGCAGAAGTTCAGCATTCACCGGATGCAGTTTTATTTATTATTTGATCTTCTTTCAGGTTCCATCTCTATGTGTGTCACCAAATGAAAGATTTTTCTGTCCACTTGCTTATCTTTTTTCCCCCTCTCTGCTTTTTTTCTTTCTTTCTTCTTACTCAGGTTGTGGTGGACACCAGTCTGGAAAGCCCTGCTGGTCTCGCTATTGACTGGCTCACACACAAACTCTACTGGACTGACGCAGGTACTCGCTAATCAGACACTCGTTACGCAGTTACTCAAGAACTGACAGGATTTGAACCCACAACCTTTTTTTTTTTATATACCCTAACCTTCAGCTTGAATATCACAGCCATTTGAGCAGATGGTGTTGAATTCATGGAAGAAAGCATTATTTTTAATTTAAATCCAGCTCAATGTATTCCACAGAGGTCATGTGATCACTGTAATAACGTTTATCCTCCTCCATGCTGTCTCTCAGCAAATAAAATCCAAACACAAACCCTGTTTTTCAGTGTCGTCGATTATTTTGTACTCCTTGAGCTTCATATCTCTTACAAAAGGAATCAAATGTCCGATGCTTTGGTATCATTTCTAGTGTTCTTACATCAGAACCCTTGTGTCTGTGTTTCCCGTGTGCCGATCAGGTACAGATCGCATCGAGGTGTCCAACGCGGACGGCAGCATGCGCACGGTGCTCATTTGGGAAAATCTGGATCGACCCCGAGATATTGTGGTGGATCCCATCGGAGGGTGAGGAAACTGAAACTTCCAGAATGTCCGATTTATAATATCTAAAAATCGCAATTCTCAAAGGCTCATACGTATCATGATATTTATTTTTCTCACATTCTGCCAGCAATACAATAGTGTTGCATTTTTAAAAAATGTATAATACCTGTATTTTTTTTTATTTAAAATCTATACTTATTTTGTTATATTTCTAATTTTTCTAATATTTATTATAATATATATCTTTCTCTATTTATTATAATATTTCGCTAATAATTTTCTAATATTTATTCTATTTATTAAAAATAATAATATTTAACACTGAACAAGAGAGGGTTTTTTTTAACAATTTTAACAAAATTTTAACATCACATCAAGTACTTTCAGTTAATTTTTAATTATGTAAAAAAAAAAAATCATTTAATTAGAAAAATAACACGATATCCATGATATCTCAGAAAAGCATTCCGTGACATAATTTATCACGATATTTGTATTTGTAGAAAGTTTATACATTTTTCTTTATTAGATTCATGTACTGGACAGATTGGGGAGCGAACCCTAAAATCGAGCGAGCCGGAATGGACGCGTCCAATCGCATCGTTATCATCTCCACCAATCTGACGTGGCCCAACGGATTAGCAATCGATTACGAGACGCAGCGGCTTTACTGGGCCGACGCCGGCATGAAGACCATTGAGTTCGGCAACTTCGACGGCTCAGGAAGACAGGTACGTGCGAGCTAAATAAAAATATAGAAAGTGTTGAAGAGTTATTTTGTGTAAAATGGAGCCATTTCAGAATGAAGACTGGTTTTCCGAAGACACACTTTTCTCATATTACATGATTGTAGGGGTGTAACAGTGCATTGTGATGCAAAAATTTTGATTATGTGCATCAGGGGAATCTGCAATTCACATGGTGGGGATCAGCGTTCTAATAATTAGATGCAGATGTACTGTTTGAACAGCAGAGGTCACAATCTGCGCAACCCATAGTGTTAAAGTATATAGAGAGCAGGCTGGGCCTGATATCTCCTGATCACAACGAACAACACATATTATAGGTTGTAGGGTCACACAACCACATTAAAAAGAGCTCTTCAGTAGCTTTCGACCAACACCAGCCCCTCAGCGCTGTGATCTACGGTGCCTGAGAAGGAGGTCACAGAAATCGGCCATTTTAGCCGACTTTGGAGCTCTATTTCCAATTAAAATGATGCCTCAGTCGCTGCTACGGGGCTCATTCCCGAACCCAGGCAGCCCCGATCTGGGAAGGTTAAGGACTTCAAATGTTTTATTATATCTCTATAACTATTATTTGCTAAATATTTGCTTGGTGATAATATTGATCCGTAGTTTTCCCCAAATAAAATATAATTGTCGAAGCATTTTTCCCTTTTGAAGGTGCTGATTGGCAGCCAGCTGCCCCATCCGTTTGGCCTCACGCTGCACGGAGATAAGATCTACTGGACAGACTGGCAGTCCAAGAGCATCGAAAGTGCCGACAAACTGACCGGTTTGGGACGAAGCACGTTAGCGGACAACCTGGAGAACCTCATGGACATCCACATGTTCCACAGACACAGAGAAGCAGGTCAGAAACACAGCGATGTTCTCCCGAGTCAGGATTCCATTCCTGCTTATCACTTCTTCTCCTTATACACACCACAATATTTCCATCTCAGATATGAGGAAAAATATATAGATTTTTCTAACAAGTGTGAACGCGTAGGATCGCATAGGAAATCGACTCCACAGTGTTAGGGTTGTGTATCTGTGCGTGTTCCTCTATTCAGAAGAGTATAAGCGTGACCTCAGTGCCTCGCGGCGGTCGCGATGATCGGAATGTGGCTCTTTGTGGCGTTGGGTGTCTCATTTCTTTTCAGAAACAAGGATTAAGTGAACCTCTGTGTAACTAATCTCCACTCAGTGGCTCCAGGAAAAGAAATGGATCAAATCCTTTAACACTTTAGAGGTTTCTGTTCTTCTGTGGTGGTACTGTCCTCCACATGGGTGAGAAAGAAGTCGAGATGACAAAAAAAAAATTACAAACTGAAGGAATACCTAGAAATCAGGAACTTGTTAAGAAAATTAACTTTGAGTTGTCTTACTTCTAAAATCCCTCTTACAGTTCTATTTATTTATTTATTACTTTTCCCTCTCCAGTCCAGACCACGTGCTCGGTGAATAATGGCGGCTGTAGTCATCTGTGTTTACTGGCTCCGGCTCCTAAAGGCTCCAGCTGTGCTTGTCCTACTGGAATAAACCTACAGGCGGACGGAAAAACCTGCACTCCAGGTAAGATGGTGTTTTGTTGGATGACGAGCTGAGCTAATGCTTTAATGCTTTAATGCCACCTCTAGTCTGTGGCTTTGTCTTGCTTCTTCTCTCAGCCTCATGTATTTTCTTTGAAATGTGAAACTTGGTCGAAATCTCCCTAAAGGCTAAGGGGTTACAGTGATCCCTTAAACCTTCTGTCATTTAACCTGTTGGTTTTCTGATGTAATTTCATTTCCTGCAGTAAAACACTCTAATTTAAAGTCAGACTAACTTGCATTGTACATTGACATTAACACATAAATGACACTATAATTAACAATTAACAATATTTAAATAAACCTTACTGTTACTACACGCTGCAGTTTCTGGCTCATTTTTCCCCCCTGAATCTTCTTTATCCATTAATTAATCACCGCCTTCCGCTACAGGAATGAACAGTTTCCTCATCTTCGCACGGAGGACAGATATCCGGATGGTTTCTCTTGACATCCCGTATTTTGCCGACGTGGTTCTGGCTGTCAACGGGTCCATGAAGAACACCATCGCCATCGGCGTGGATCCCAGAGAGGGTACGTCCCATTCTCATTCTCATTATCAACAGATTTCCTCGAAGGCGAGCGTAACGGTGATGTAGCGAACTCATTTAGTGGTCCTGCTGTGTGTGTGTGTGTGTGTGTGTGGGCACAGGTAAAGTGTATTGGTCAGACAGCACTCTGAAGAAGATCAGCAGAGCCAACATGAACGGCTCAGGACACGAGGACGTCATTTCCACCGGTAAGGAGCTCGCATTCTGTTCACTTTGACTAGTAGCTATCTATCATGCGAGGTATTGCAGTTCTATCAGCTGTCTTGGATGATATCTCGGGAGGATAAAACACAGAAAAACAGGGAACGAGGGAACATTAAAGGCTTGCCTACGTTCATTTCCTGTTCCGCGCTCTTGTTTTAGGTTTGATGACGACCGATGGTCTTGCCGTAGACTCAGTAGGAAGGAAGATCTACTGGACGGATACGGGAACGAACCGCATCGAGGTGGCCAATCTGAACGGCTCCATGCGGAAAGTTCTGGTGTGGAGGAACCTGGATAGCCCACGTGCCATCGCTCTGTATCACGAAATGGGGTAAATAAGATCAGGAAAAGAGCTCCAGTAAAAAAGTAACAGCAGTGATCATAGCAATGTTAGTATCAGTGTAAGATATAGTGTGGCTTATTGGGAACATGTGAACCAGTATGCATCTCATCGATGGTTTTAGCTACATGTACTGGACAGACTGGGGTGAACACGCCAAGCTGGAGCGAGCTGCGATGGACGGATCCGACCGCGTGGTTCTGATCAATAATAATCTGGGCTGGCCGAACGGACTCGCCATAGACAAGGCTGGGTCACAGCTCCTCTGGGCCGACGCCCACACAGAGGTGAGGAAAAAACAACCTTGGAACAATCCTTGTTTGTGGACAAAAGCTGGGCTTCAAAACTTGAATTGAAACGAATCATAGTTTTTTTCCGTCTCACAGCGAATCGAAGCGGCCGATCTGAGTGGGTCGAACCGCAGGACGCTGGTTTCTCCGGTTCAGCACCCGTACGGCCTTACGCTGCTCGGGCCGCACATCTACTGGACCGACTGGCAGAGCCGCAGCATCCAGAGAGCTGACAAAAACACAGGAGACAACATCATCACCGTCCGCTCCAACCTGCCCGGACTCATGGACATCCAGGCCATGGACAGAGACAGGCCTCTGGGTGAGATCTGAATTTGAATATTAATAGTAATTACGATTTCTATAACACATTTCATGCAACAGGATGTATTTATATCTTTCAGTGCCTCCGTGATTATTGCTAATAAATGAAATACTTTTGGGAGTCTCTCGGCTTCAGAAATAAAATTCCTGTTCCTCCCTCTTCCTCTTCTTAGGAACACCTTCTGCACTCAGTTTACTGAAGAAATATGTTGTTGTCATTATTGTTATTATTACAGTTATTAATGTGTTCTGTTTCAGGTTTTAATCGTTGCGGTCGGAATAACGGCGGCTGTACCCACCTGTGTCTGCCCCGTCCGAACGGCACGTCGTGCGCTTGCCCTACAGGCATCGTACTGAAGAGTGATGGCAGGTCATGTGACGACATTCCCGAGTCTTACCTGCTCTTCTCCAACCGCGTCAGTGTGCGGCGCATCTCACTGGACACCAGCGACCACACAGACGTCCACGTACCCGTCCCCGAGCTGCACAATGTCATCTCGCTCGACTACGACAGCGTCCAGGGCAAACTGTACTACACCGACGTCTCCCTGGATGTCATCAGGTACTTAAAAAAGCGAACACACTAATTGTTAAAGGACCTTTCAGGAATGTGGCAAACTCTGCTGCGCCAGTTCCTCTAGCCATCATCACGCGCAAGTCATTTATGTTTTTTTTTTTTTTTTCAGACGGGTGAATTTGGACGGCAGCGGGATGGAGACGGTGATCAGTCAGGGTCTGAAGACTACAGATGGCCTGGCTGTCGACTGGGTGGCCAGAAACATGTACTGGACCGACACGGGTCGAAACACCATCGAGGTTTCCAGACTGGACGGATCGGCCCGGAAAATCCTGATCAACAACAGCCTGGATGAGCCGAGAGCCATCGCCGTGTTCCCCAGTAAAGGGTGAGAACCTCAGTGTGTGTGTGTGTCCTGTTTTTATCACTCGGTCAGTACACTCCGCTGTGTGGAACGCCGTATCTTCCCTGTGCTTGTGTATACACACTGGAGTCATACTAGTGACACACACAAAATTGTGTTTAATGATTCCACCGCAACCCTACTCCAACCCTCCAAGCAATCTAATGAAGCTCGCTCGTTTCAGTACCAGTATTAGTCTGGATCAGCACTCGTGCTCGTCTGAAATAAATGATACTGTTGCGTCACTAATGCTGACTGATTTGGTTTCTTTGACTGTTTTTAGGTATTTGTTCTGGACAGACTGGGGTCATATTGCTAAAATCGAGCGCGCCAATCTGGACGGTTCGGACCGCAAAGTTCTGATCAACACCGACCTCGGCTGGCCGAACGGACTCACACTCGATTACGACACGCGCAGGTGAGAAACAGGAAGAGATCTGCGTGTGCGCTTAATAATCATTTATACAACATGCCACAACATTCAGTTAAACATGACGTGGTCTTTTAGAAGGAAGTTGTCTAAGTAAGCAACATTTTTGGCAGCATTATTCATGGTTTTTGCTACAAGAGCTAACTGGGTTTAAAAAGCTGAGTTGTGTGTATCTAGCTGAGAAGCTAGTGAGGAAACGAACTGTGTCTTGCCAGTTGTAACCATTGTTAGATTTAGCACCATTAGAGCATCTGAGTCAATCAGTGAATCAGTAAGTTAGTCAGTGAATCAGTAAGTTAGTGAATCAGCGAGTCAGTGAATCAGTGAGTCAGTTAGTTAGTGAATCATTTAGTCAGTGAGTCAGTGAGTCAGTTAGTCAGTGAATCAGTGAGTCAGTTAGTCAGTGAATCAGTGAATCAGTTAGACAGTGAATCAATGAGTCAATTAGTCAGTGAATTAGTGAGTCAAATAGTCAGTGAATCACTGACTCAGTTAGTCAGTGAATCAGTGAGTCATTTATTCAGTGAATCAGTTAGACAGTGAATCAATGAGTCAATTAGTCAGTGAATTAGTGAGTCAAATAGTCAGTGAATCACTGACTATGTTAGTCAGTGAATCAGTGAGTCATTTATTCAGTGAATCAGTGAGTCAGTTAGACAGTGAATCAATGAGTCAGTTAGTTAGTGAATTAGTGAGTCAGTTGGTGAGCGAGTCCTTCAACTCCCTCTGTGTGTGTGTGTGTGTGTGTGTGTAGGATCTTCTGGGTGGACGCCCACCTGGACCGCATCGAAAGTTCCGACCTGAGCGGCAAACTGCGCCAAGTCCTTGTCACTCCTGTATCACATCCGTTTGCTCTCACTCAGGTAGCCTTCTCCTTCATCTTCACCTCCCCTCCCACTCACTCGCTCTCCCACTCACTCAATCCTCATCAGTCCTCCACTCGCTCCCTCAAATCCACTCATTCTTCTCATTTCTCACCCCTAACAGTACTATCTCCTTCATCCACACCCTTCCATCTCTGACCCTCGTTTTCCCTTATCTTTTTTTCCCTCCCCTTCCCCTCCATTCTCCTCTCTCCTCTGTGCCCAGCTGAAGCCGGTTTCCTCTCCTCTAATTCGTTTCTCCCGCATCTCGCAGCAAGACCGCTGGATCTACTGGACAGACTGGCAAACCAAATCAATCCAGAGAGTGGATAAACACACAGGCCGGAACAAGGAGACCGTCCTCGCTAATGTCGAGGGGTTAATGGACATTATAGTGGTGACACCAAACCGGCAGTCTGGTAAGAGCAGTTAGAGACGCACACGCGCTTTCCTGTTTCCTGATAGGTGTGACCGGTCAGGTTGGAGAATTCAGCCGCTCAGTGGTGTAAAGTGAACGAATCAACAGCTCACTTCTGCTCTCTTCTGTTAGGTACTAATCACTGCGGAGTGAATAACGGAGGCTGTACACACCTGTGCTTCGCCAAGTCAAACGGGTTCGTGTGTGCGTGTCCTGACGAGCCTGATGAGCGGCCGTGCTCCACCAGTGAGTATAACACACACACACACATTACATTAACACTCATAAGAGTAACCGTTATACAAGACTTTTTACAGAGTAACAGAGTAATGTGTTAAGGAGTGTCTAGTGTTTATATTCCAGTTTTTCTGTCTCTTAAAGTTGCTGGTTATGTTCCTTTTGTGCCGGATAAAGTGACCGCCGGCACTCAAGCTCCTAATAAACGCGCCAAACTGCCGACAGACAAACCTCAGCAGGGCCGGCCTGCACAGAAGTGAGTGTTTAAACACTAAAGCGCTGATGCTGTAGGTCTTTATGTGTAAAATCTCCAGTTTAAATACAACCCCACAACGTACGAGTCACTGTACTAGTTTATTAACCCAGATTATTGCTCTTCCAGCTGCACAGAGAAGAGCGGTGCCGTGGACGGCTGCGTTCAGAGCAACGTGGTGTCCGCGCCTCATGGTAGGAGATTTATCTAAACAGCGTTTAATTTGATGGAGGAGAATAAAACAGCGTGTCAGAGATCTCACCCGGTCATCTGTTTTCTCTTTATTGCTGGAAAAAGGTGAAGGACTTCACATCAGCTACGTGATCGGAGGAGCGCTGACAGTGCTGGCCCTCCTCATCCTCATCGCTGTCTTCATCATTTACAGGTGCAGCAGATACATCGCACTACACGTTATATTTCACAGTCTCATAAATAAAACGAATGAATTCGATCCGATCTTGTGACAAGTGGCTTGAAAAGATTTTAATTAAAAAATTAAAAAATAATAATAATAATTTGGAAATGTTTATATATAAAGAGACTTGACTGTATTTTTATTTTTTTTTTTTAGGATTAATTTTGATATTTATTTGCAGTTTAAGGGATTTTCGTGTGAGAGCGTTTAACAGAATTCAAAAAGTAGCCGTTTTGTGTTACAGCTATGGATTTTTAATCTACACTCACGTGGCGAAATGTCATGCTTTTTGTCCTCAGGCACAAAAAATCCAAGTTTGCCGATCCTGGAGTGAGCAACCTGACGTACAGTAATCCTTCCTACCGAACATCAACACAGGAAGTGAAAATAGAAACCATGCAGAAGCCGCCTATATACAACCAGCTCCGATATAAAAAAGAGGTATGCCTATTCCTTTATCCTTTACTTTCTTTTTTATTTCTTCTGTTATCACATTAAACACTAATATAGATTTGTTAAATATAACCTATCCCATCATGCATCACAGCGAGCGGCTGTTCGAAATACAAAAAAACGATAGAAATGATCACGAGCTCGACCACTTCACAAGTTCCACGACAAGGAGAGATTTTCATCTATCATTCTTTAGCTTCCAAACAGTTCGAGAATAAACCTTGTATAGTATAATATCACTTTCTGTTTGCTTTGATTAGACTCTCGCTCTATCTCTCTTCTGATTGGCTGCTGGCTCCAGCCTGCCACCGCGTAGTCAGACTTCTTTCGTGCTGTTTCATGAATATTTGTTTTATTTTTAAATCTTACACACTACAGCTTTAAGTGCACATAATATCAGCTACTTTAGTAGATTTTTTTAAATAACTTTTACCTACTTTTACCCTACGTTCATCATTTAATCTGTTTTTCTTTCCTTCCGCTCTTCCTTCACTACAGCTTTCTCACCCCTACAACTCCCTCTCTCCTTTCATCTTCTAATTCACTCTTTTCGTTTCACCAAAATGGCGGGGAATGAAGGTAGTTAAGCAGCATGACGAGCTGGTTTGCATCGAAACAGAGAGTGTGTTCTGTTCCGGAGACCTTGGAGCTAAATATAAGCCCAAAATCACTTGCATGCGTCTGTGTGTGTGTGTGTGTGTGTGTGTGCTGGATTTCAGTCTGAAGCTGTTTAATGATGTTCATTTGCTTCTGTAAATATGACTTCATAGACACAAAAGAATGAGTTTTATGAGCGTACTAATTAAACAGCTTACTATCCGTGTCCAGCGTTTTTTGATGATCGTGTCCCTGAACGCGTCTGCATGAAAATAGCGAGTGTCTGTTGCGCTTTTCCTTGTGAGTGTGTAGTAGAGTTAGACACATCACATGAAGTGTGTTATAAAGGTATGGCTTAGTTTCTCAAACTAACCTGCTTTACTTAAATATAAAGTTGAAAGTGTTCAAATCGCAGGGCTTATCCTAGCTGATAAAGCGTGTGTGTGTGTGTGTGTGTGTGTGTGTGTGTGTGTGTGTGTGTGTGTGTCAGCAGGAGGGCAGTTACACCAACGAGAAGATCCGTATAGTGGAGGGGGTGTGTCTCCTCTCAGGGGAGGAGCTTTACTGGGAGGATCTGAAGCAGCTGAAAGTGTGTCGAGGAGGCACCTTTAAAACCTGCATGCGCACCGACACGGTATCCTTACAGGCCAGCTCCGCCTCCCTTCAGGCAAGCTCCGCCTCCTTGGACGACACAGAGACCGAACAGCTGCTTCAAGGCGACCAATCGGAATGCTCGAGTCTGAACACCGCTCCCGTCATCACGCCCAAACGCCACAGCACGCTCCCCGACACGGGCTGGGTCCCAAATCGCAAACCCTCCACTGAGAGCGAAGTGTGAAGCTCACTCACACCTACACACACACACACACACACTCAAAACACTCATCTACTGGAGCCTAAACCACACACACACACACATACATACACAGCACTGGCCCACCATCCAGTATCTTCAGTGGACGGACAACGCTGACTATTACACCACTGAGGTTTTTTGTTTTGTTTTGTTTTCAGAGGAATATGAACAGAGCTGGATCAAAAGGACAATTTAAGAAAATATCGATATATCAGTATACTGGGAACCTTTTTTTTTCTTTTTTTTTTTTTTATAAACAAAGACTGATTATTGTATATGAAACGAGGCTTTTTTTCGCAGATGGTAAACAGCAGACGTTTTTTTTTAACAGCCACCCCTCATCACTCATCTTACCTTCATGTACTTTATTTATCTAAATACTGCTAAAGGCCTCACAGGACGTGGATTAATGGCTGCGCACAAGGACAGAGCGCTGTCGCGGTGCTTTCTGAACCTCCTGCGAGATGCAACACGAACGGGCTGATGATGGAGACGTTGCTTCTTTTTCTCATTGTCTGTCTCCGAATTGTAATGTTTTACTCACTTCTTTTTTGTAAATGTAGACAGTATAACAATATGTACTTGATGGACAGTTTAAAAGGAACAGCTCAGTCAGAAATGACACACACACACACACACACACGCGCGCGTTCCTCGTAGCCCAGATGTAGCCATTCGTCCAGAACAGCGTGAGTTGTTTATATTTTTCTGTGCTGTTTTCTCGACATCGCAAATGATTTTTTCTCCTAATCTGCAGATAACGAAAGTTCTCTCCAGCCTGCTTTTATTCCACAGCGGAATAAGACAGCTAGATACATGAGGGATTATAAGATTGAAATACTTCTGCGCAAACTATCACCACAATGCAACTTTTTTTTTTCTTACGACTTTTCAAAGGGTACCAATAATTTTGTCCGAGCTATTTTAGAATGCTTTAGTAAAATAGGTTTAAAAAAATGCAGATATTTTCAAAAACGTTTTGTTTTCGTTCCAGTGCAAACCAGTGCACAGGTATAAATAATATATATATATTTTTTTTTAAAAACATTTGAACATTTTTTTGGGGCAAATTGTGTTTTACTGGAATAAAATCCAGGCAGGGGTACCAATATTTTTGGCCACGTCTGTATTTTCCTCTTGTATCATCCATGATGTAGAGCATGCACGCCTAATATCATGATAACAGCACAGAAAAAAAGAAATAACTCCGTAATGATTTCCTTAGTTTAAAAAATAATAATTTAAAATAATAATAATAATAATAATAATAATTTTAGTCATAAAGTTTATTTTTGTTCCTTAATCCATTAAATATTTCATCAAAATGAAATCATTATGACGCGCATCAATCACGAAAGCGTTTTTAAGTATTGCGATATGATTTGTTTTAACCATATCACTCATCCCTAATACAGAAGATTGTATTACTTGGAAGGTTAAAAGAAAAAAAAAAGCTGGATGATGATGATTTCTTCACTACATATTTATATTTCTGGAGGTGTGTTTGGCATTTCTGATTTCAGACACACACACACACACACACACTGCGCTATAGATCAGTAAAGCATTGAAGTTCATTTCTCATGTTTCAGCGCAATGCTGATTTGCTGCTACCCCACACACACCCACACACACACACACACACACACACAGGGCATGTGCCGATAATCGGTGTTACGGTATACCGTCATATTCAAACGATATCCTCATTCAGCATAGACGGTTCAAACTGTGTGTGTGTGTGTGTGTGTGTGTGTGTGTGAAACTCTAGCAAGCGATTGCTAGAAAGCGTGGAATCCCAAATGAGACACAGCCGAAGGTCTTTGTTAGGAACACAATCAAAACAGGAAGTAATGAAAACTAGAGTGAAGATTTAATATCAGCACGTGCCCCACTGACTGACACACACACACACACACACACACACTTAGCGAGGCCAATAATCCTGACGGAAGGGCTCGGCAGCTACTTCAGCCTCCGCTCTCGGCTTATTTTTAACATCTCCACGTAACCTCCACGCTTTCTGTTTTACCTAAATATTTCAAACTGACTGACAAAAAAACCCAGTTGTACAGAGTTGAAACTGCAGAGAAGCATTTCTATGTGTTAAAAAGATGTTTTATTGTTATTGTATAGTTCCTTTTTTTTTTTTTGTACAAAGGGATTTTTTTTTATTGTGTTAAAGGGATTGTGAACATTTTTCTAATTTATTAACACAAAGTCAGATGGATTCAGCTTCGTTTTATGTTTTCTTTTCTTCTCTGTGTGCAGGTTTAGCAGCATCAATAACAATATTATATATTTTAGAAATAGAAACTTCAGCAGCACTGCTATAGTTAATTCCTTTATAGGAACAGTGCAGCAAAACAATCAGAAGTGTACAATATTTCATCAAACTCACACAAAACGCTCAGCTCTTCTTCATGTATGTGCTTCGAATCATAATCTCGATTTTAAGTAAGTGATTTTGTAAAATTTGATGTTATATGTTATGATGTTATAATGGATTTATTACCGTACTTTATTGGGGTTTATAAAAATGAACTACAAATGCAGTTATTTTGAACCAAAAACTTGGGTACGTTTTTGTTTAAAAATGAAGTTATGGTTATGCCATGATTTTATGCATGAGCTATAGAAAAGCTGTGTTTCTAAGAATTTTAAAGATCGTTAGCTGTCTCTAAACACCGACTGAACAGCAGCTTCTGCACTCGGAGAAGAAATAAAACGGCGAATTACTCCTCCTGGCTTTGTGGAAAAAAAAACATTTCATTGCCAAAATGCTGAACAGTCCCTTTATTTTGACTCACTGGAGAGGACTTCATGAACCACTTTCTCGTTTTTTTTTGTTTTTTCGTTCTCCACACCATGTCAATGATGTGCCAGTTATTTAACAGAGTGCTCTTTTATGTCTCAGAAAGATCAGTATACATGTAACTGTTGTAAAGTTAATTAAGAGATATTTATAATTCCTTTGTTTTGGTTGTCACTTGGGTGTAAATATGAAAAGTCTGTATATGAATTTTCTGCTTTGCGATACTAACAAGCCGTGTTGTGTGACAGTGAATTACTTCTTTGCTATCTTTTAATATAAAACTGCATTTGAATAGAAATGTAGCACGTTGTTTTGGCTTTTATTTGGTTTGTCTGTATTTGCGTACCAATTCAAACTGCATTTCTGAAAGTTGATTTAATAATAATCATAATAATAATAACAAAGACATGAACTTTGTTAATTAAATAATCCACAGATTGAATTAGATTGAATTTAATTAACGGTGCCCCGGCTGACTCGTTGTGTTAACTGCTGATAAAAACATATGTACACAGCGTACATTAAGAAAATTAAATTATATGTTCTTACCAGCACTACTCCACTAGAGAAAATAGTGCAGGTGTTTGTAAGACAGGTACACTACAGTAAGGGGAAAAAGAACGTACACTCACCTTCAAGTCCATGTTTTTTTAATTATGAGGGCCTAAATAACAATTATGTGGTCCTCAGCAACTTCCATAAACAAACAAATAACCTCAGGTGACAACAAAAAAACACAACAGATTTCAGTATGTAGTCTTTTTTTTCCCCAAAAAGTAAACCAACATTCAGAAACCAGGTGGGAAATAATAAATACACCCTACCTACTTCCACACTCATTAAGAGATTTAATTAGCAGCCAGGTGTTATTAATGAAATGCACAAGATTAGTTAACTAATCATCAAGACGTGTGACTACCTCTATAAAAGCAGAACTTTTGGCAGGTTGGTGTTCTGGAGCACTCAGGTGTGTGTCTACATCATGCCAAGAAGAAAGGACATCAGCCAGACCTAAGAGAAGCAACTGTTGCTGCTTATCAATCTGGGAAGGGTTATAAGGCCATCTCCAAACAATTTGAAATTTCACCATTCTGTAGTGAGAAGGATTGTTTACAAATGGAAAGCCTTCAAGACACAATATCCTTTGGACTGATCACTGTCTTCTGTTCTAGGAGTTTATCAGTCTCTCACATCATTTACAACATTGCTTCAGTTCATTGATGTTTGAGGGCATTTGTTTATGCACAGCTCTCTTAAGATCCCACCACAGCATCTCAGTGCGGTTGAGGTCTGAACTTTGGCTTGGCCATTCCAACACCTTGTTTTTTTCTTCTTTAGCCATCCAGATGTTTGCTGTTGTGCTTGGAATCATTGTCCTGTTGCATGACCCAATTTCATCCCAGCTCAAGCTGCTGGACAGATGGCCTCACATTTGAGTTCATTGTTGTCTCAATGACTGTGCAAGTTTCCCAGGTCCTGCGGCTGCAAAAGAAGCCCCTAATTCATCACCCCTCCACCACCGTGCTTGACAGTTGGTATGAGGTGTTTGTGGTGATAGGCTGTGTTTGGTTTTCGCCAAACATCTCCACCTTGGTCTCATCAGTCCAAAGGATATTCCTCCAGAACTTCTGTGGTTTGTTCAGATGCAATTTTGCAAACCTAAGTCATGCTGCCATATTCGTTTTGGAGAGAAGAGGCTCTTTCCTAGCCACCCTTCCATGAAAACCATACTTGTTCAGTCCTTTTCTGATTGTGCTGTCATGAACGCCCTCTCCTGGGAAGATTGACAACTGACTTGAAGGCTCTCCTTTTGTAAACAATCCTTCTCACTGTAGAATGGTGAATTTCAAATTGTTTGGAGATGGCCTTATAACCCTTCCCAGATTGATAAGCAGCAACAATTGCTTTTCTGAGATAATGGCTTATGTCCTTCCTTCTTGGCTTGATGTAGACACACACCTGAGTGCTCCAGACCACCAGCCTGCCAAAAGTTCTGCTTTTATAGAGGTAGTTACACTTCTTGGTGATTAACTAATCTTGTGCATTTCATTAATAACACCTGGCTGATTATTACTCTTTTAATGAGTGTGGAAGTAGGAAGGGTGTACTTATTTTTTCCCTCCTTGTTTCTGAATGTTGGTTTACTTTTTGGGGAAAAATGACCACATATTGAAATCTGTTGTGTTTTTTTGTTGTCACCTGATGTTATTTGTTTTAGAAGTTGGTGAGAACCATACAATTGTTATATAGGCCCTGACAAATAAAAAAAAAATAAAAACATAGAATTGAAGGAGGGTGTACTTTCTTTCCCATTATTATTATAAACAGTTTAAACTGTTAAAATTTACATTTCTCTTAATGGATATTATTTAACAAATTAGTTAACATGAACACACCATTCTTCAGAACAATGACCCAAAGGTCCACTGCTCCAAATTATGCAAGATCTATTTAGGGAAGAAGCAGTCAGCTGGAGTTCTGTCTGTAATGGATTGGCCAGAGAAAGAGCTTTAGGGCAATAGGGCTTTTTCATGAGCCCCACTGAGCTGTTCTGGGAGCGGATTGACCGGATGGTATGAAAAAAACCTGCTCCTTAAGCCAAACTTGTGGGAGGGGCTTCAGGAAGCATGGGGTGAATTTTCTGCAAAGCAAAGTTTGAAGCACTAAATTGTTATTGTAGTCATTATTTCTAACCTTGTCTTTATTATATTTTCTATTCAGTTTGCAACTTTGATGAATAAAAGTATTCATGGAAAAATAAAAGTATTCATGGAAAAATAAGAGTTTTCATGGAAAATGAAATATATATATATATATATATATATATATATATATATGTGTGTGTGTGTGTGTGTGTGTGTGTGTTTACAAAGATTAAAGAATTGACACTAAAATGTAAAAAAAAAAAGGTTCAGAAAAATTTCACGCATAGAAATTCATGGATATAAACAATAAAATCATCAAAACATCAATAAACGTTAAATAAATTTATTGTTTCAACCATAAACGTTGAATAAACTTGTGAAAATTCTCTTCCGCCATCATTGTACCATGTGACCCTCGGTCGCGTTTGAACTGACCTATCAACTCCCTCCTTGCGAACACGTGATCTGACCAATCAGAAGCGCCGCGCGCATGAGCTAGCCAATCAGAATCGGGCTTTCTGTTGGGCATAAATTTTAAACGAAGCTCGCGACGCTCAGCTGCTGTGTGTTAGTGTTAGTGTTAGTGCTGAGCTAAGCTAAGCTAAGAGTACAGGAGCTTTTAACCGCCTTGCAGCTCAAACTGTGTTTTAGGACGAGCTGTAGGATAAAGTCTAGGGTAAGTTGGCTTTTCTCTATAAGTAGTATAAGTTTTATTTGGTTTTTTTTCGGGTACTGGTTGTTATTTTTGGTTGTTCTGCAGGTTGTCAGTGCGCATGCGCAGTTGATGAGATGCGAGAATATTTCCACTGCTTTAGGATGTAATACTTTAAATACATAAATCTGGTCCTGTGGATGTCTAGTCGGCTCGTTAGTGCTCTTCCTGTGTGTTTATGTGGAACTGCAGCAGTAGTAAACAGGACAGAAAGCCTCTCTAGTGCCCTGTTTTGTTAGAGTTTCTCCCAGATCACATCATAAGCCTCCTGTTTAGAGGAAAAACATGCAGCACATCAGCCTCTGTTTCCTCCCATCTCTTTTATCAACATGTGACAGATGTAAAGTTTCTGGGTTTTGTTTTTTTTTTCTTTCAAATAATGAAGCTGCAACTCTTTCTAAAGACCACAAAGCAATGCTCCTGGGTGCACAGAAAGCTACATCTCCTTATTCTTCTACACTACCTTGAAAAAACTAATAAAAAACCTGTGTGAATAAATAAACGAGTGATGGAGGTTTTCTGACCTCTTGCTATAGCAGATACTATCGAACAAACCCCAGCAAGGATATTGTCTCTTCGTTAAGTTTAACCTGGGTCTAAAAGTCTAAATGCAGCTATATATGTTACTCTATAATCATGTAATCTTCGCAGGTTTTCATCCTCGGAGTTGGACATCATGGGAGACGACAGCGAGTGGATGAAGCTTCCCACAGACCAGAAATGTGAACATAAGGTAGTGTAATCTCACCCCTTTTGTTTCTGTGGCTTGGTGCTCATGCATACAACACAGCCTGAATTCATTTTCAACAACTTCTCAAATATATATATATATATATGTATATATATAATATTTTAACCCCAGGTTTGGAAAGCGAGGTTAAGCGGCTACACAGAGGCTCTGCAACTCTTTCAGAGGATTACAGATGAGAAGAGTCCAGAGTGGGGCAAATACCAAGGACTGATCAAGAAATTTGTGACCGATTCGAACGCAGTGGCACAACTTAAAGGACTAGAGGCAGCTCTAGCTTATGTTGAAAATGCACATGTCGCATCTAGGTAAAGTAAAATTATATCCACTGTTCCTTTTACCTCTCTCGTATTGACAGGAATCTCTCAGAAGCAGAGGTGGAAGTTATTTTGACTCACATCTGCACTAATAAGGAAGGCTAGAACCAGGAAACAATTAGTTGGCGTGAAAAGAAAATAGTTTGACATGAATATTAAGGGTAGAAAAAAAAAGATATCTACACTGATTATTTGAAGCAGAGTGTTCAAGGTGTATGTAAGTGAGTCTCCTTGTACATGAGTTTACGCAGTCTCCAAAGCTCTTGTATGGTTTTTTTCAGGATGTTCCTGCACATTTCTTGTTCAAATCCTCCTGCGAATGATTTAGAAATAAGAGAGCTAGTGAAAAAGCACACAAGTTGCATGATTAGCTGTAATCTCTTAGCAGGTGGTGTTAAGTGTGATGTACAGTACTGGTAAAGCTCTACGATGATCTTTGTGCGTTTCCTTCCTCCAGAACTGTCGGCGAGGTCATGTCCGGCGTGGTGTGTAAAGTCTTTAACCAGCCTAAAGCACGTGCTAAAGAGCTTGGCTCGGATATCTGCCTGATGTACATCGAGATTGAGAAAGGAGACGCGGTTCAGGAAGAACTTCTCAAAGGCCTCGATAATAAAAACCCGAAAATCGCTCTCGCCTGCGTGGAAGTGTTAAGACGGGCGGTGAGGTGAGTGATGAAAGCAGCGTGGTGACCGACGTGGTTTGTATTGGAATGGATTCTAATAAAACAGAAGTGACAGGACAGCATTAGGCATTTAACCTCCTGACCTTTTGCATCCGGATTTGGGGGAACAAACATGGAGGACAGGAAATATTTTATTGCAAAGTAATAAAAAGGAAAAAAATATGTCTGTTTTGGGATCATAACTGGAACCATAAGCCATACTAACAAGTCAGGATACATTTAAATAAAGTACTTTTATATCCGGATTTGTGTAAAGCCGCTTTGTTACAATGTCCAGAATTAAAAGTGCTCTACAAATGGAATTGAATATGAATATAACCTCATATCCAAGTTCACGTGTTCCCAGCTCACAGAGAATCTACTGTTTTATGAGGTACATGAACAAGCGCACTCATTTTCATGGGTAAAATGCTAATATCGAAACTCTTAGTATTTATAAGGATGGTCTAGGTTTGGGGGTGATTGCAGTGTTAGAAGCTGGTAATAATGGAAGTGGAAAATGCTCAGGGTTCTAAGGGTTAATAGACCATACACAGGTTTACAATGGTCTTGTTCACTTTATCACACAACTGCTTCTCAGCTTGCAGGATCCTGTGCACTTGTTTTCTTTTTCTTTAATAGTCTGCTAGCTAATAAACTAAAGACAAGGTGAAGCAGGAATCTTGGTTTAAAATGAATTTCTTTGAAATTTTAGGAAGAAATCTGCTAATGCAAGGTTATGTTCGATTAAAAACAACTGCCATTTCCATCTCGTAATCTAAACTGCAATGTTCTTTAAGCTGAGGTCATCGTTTTCTCACAACTACTGGGTTATAACCTCAGAGTGACTTCTGACTGTGTTTTTATTTTAGCCATCAATACTTCTTCAGAAGTTGAATGTTCTTTGTGAAAGGCCTTTTCTCAGTTCTTCTTTCTTTTTTTTTTTTTTTTTTTTGGTCTTCAGTGAATTTGGAGCAAAGATTGTCACCCTGAAGCCGGTTGTGAAGGTGCTGCCAAAGCTCTTCGAGTCCCGAGAGAAGGCGATTCGGGACGAGGCCAAACTGCTCGCCGTTGAGGTTTACAGATGGATCCGAGATGCGCTGCGTCCTCCGCTTCAGAACATTAACTCTGTCCTGGTAAGGAAGAGACTTTCAGTCTTTACATTTTACTTTCAGTCTTTACATTTGACTGAATTTCCAGCAACTGATTTTATATTTGTCTGTGTGCCAGCTGAAAGAGCTGGAGGAGGAGTGGGCGAAGGCATCAGCACCTCGACAGAGCAGGTTCCTGCGGTCACAGCAGGACCTTCGAGCCAAGTTTGAGCAACAGCAGCAGAATGGAGGAGACGGAGAAGAGGAAGGAGACGGTACTTTAGTGTTCTTTTATATAGGCACTAGTGCTGCTTCTGTTCTTCTTAACAAGTGCCCTATGTGAAGGTGGCAACAATGAGGGAATTTAACAATGTTTAAAATTGATTACATTCATCTTTAATGCATGGAAGTGACCCAGTTTTCTCCCGTCTCAAAGGTGATACGGAGGAAGCGGCTCCTGCCGTTGACGCTTATGAGCTGCTGGAAGCGGTGGAAATCCTCTCTAAATTACCCAAAGACTTCTATGAGAAGATTGTAAGGAAGATCTTTGTTCTGCTGTGGTCTTTAATCATCAGCACACTCTGATACTGAGTACAAATCTTGCTGTGTTGTAAATCAGGCTAAAGTTAGTGATGTACAGTAGGAAAATGCATTTTCTTTCATTTCTTTGTAATCTAGGTCTAAAATAGTTGTCTGTAAATTTTTGGTTTAAAGCTTTAAGATGTGAGCAGGCTTCTTGTATATTTGTTTATATAGGAGGCGAAGAAATGGCAGGAGAGGAAGGAGGCGTTGGAAGCTCTGGAAGCTTTAACCAAAAACCCCAAACTAGAGGGCGGAGAGTATGGAGACGTTGTCAAGGCTCTCAACAAGGTAAAAACCGAAACGGAGAAATATCACAGCATGAGGATTGTCCAAGCCGATTATGATTTTGAAATATGCTAGAATATTGTTTAAAGAATCCCTCTTGGACATATCAGCCATTTCTTAACCCTTAAACCAAGGCAAAGGTCCCAATGGCTTTAAGGAATTAATAAACATCTACAATGGAAATGAGAATCCTAGCTGAGCTGTCTCTCTTCAGCTTCACATGCATTTTATGTTAAGTTACACATCATTTAGTGATTTCTGTGATTTCTTCGGGTTTTCTTCCAGGTCATCGGAAAGGACACAAACGTCATGTTGGTGACGCTCGCCGCTAAGTGTGTAGCTGGACTTGCCGCTGGTCTCCGGAAGAAATTTGGCACCTATGCTGGTCATGTAAGTTCTTGTATACCAGATGAGAGTCAGCTGCTATTTATTGCGTCTCGTTCTTATTTATTTGTTTGTAATGTGTGTGTGTGTGTGTAGTTGGTGCCAACCATTTTGGAGAAGTTCAAGGAGAAGAAAGCTCAGGTGGTTCAAGCACTGCAAGAAGCAATAGATGCAGTGTTTCTTTCTGTGAGTGTCTTCAAAAATACTTCAGATGACTTTGTATGTGATCTGAAAGTAAAATCGCTTCACTTTAAATGATGGCATGTGTAATGTTAAAATTTAAACTGATTTCTTTCAGACGACACTCGAAAAAGTAAGCGAGGACGTGTTGGCCGTGATGGACAACAAAAACCCATCGATCAGGCAGCAGGCTTCGCTGTTCCTCGGCAGGAGTTTCCGGCATTGCACTCCCACCACGCTGCCGAAAAACCTTCTCAAACCGTTCTGTGTCGCACTGCTGAAGGTAAAACTCCAGACCAGCGTTCAACACTTATTAGTACACTGAATCATGGAGATGAAATATAAAGTCAAATACAGAAATAAGTCCACATTTTGCTCTAGTATTTTTCTGTAGATGAACATCATGAATAACCGACTGGATGTGACGTATAAAGCATGACTCTTTTCCTCATTCTGTAGCAAGTGAACGATTCTGCTCCTGAGGTTCGAGACGCAGCCTTCGAAACCTTGGGCACGGCGCTCAAGGTGGTGGGTGAGAGGGCCGTTAACCCTTTCCTGGCTGATGTGGATAAACTAAAAGTTGACAAGGTATGTCTAAAAGTCAATGCATTTCCATTTTCTGCACATGTTAGAACAATTTCTGCAAATAACTTCTTGAATATATACCAAGGCTTTTTGTTTCTTTATTCTTTTGTAGATTAAGGAGTGTGCTGAGAAAGTGGAGCTGCCTGGAGGAAAGAAAGCTGCAGGCCAGGTGAAGGAGAACAGTGCTCCAAAAGCCCAGCCTGCAACAGCAGCTCCAGCATCTGCCCCTGCCAAGAAACCGCCCGCAGCCACTGCTGCTAAGGTAGTGATAGATTCTATTCCTAATAAACCCTTTTATTTCTAATAAAGTAAAAAGCTTTATGTAATTACAGCTGGTGGGAAAGTAAAGCCAAGGACACTCAAGACATGAAGCAATTATTTATATGTATGTGCTCTTAAGGTAATTAAAAGCCAGACTGAGTGAGTTTTACTGGGACTGGGACAAAACTTCGATGTCAAGAATAAAAGAAACCAGTTGTAAAGAAAGATTTTCCGATTCTATATCCAAGGCTGTGTTGCACTGTAATGTTCGTTAATGTCTTATTTACTTATTTTAAACTTTGTGATTTAGCCATCCGCTCCCAATAAGAAGGGCAAACCCTCTGCACCCAAAGGAACATCTGCTCCTGCCAAAGCTAAGAAACCCGAGAGCAGGGACGTGACGGAAGCCGAGCTCTCGGTAAATAAAGTCTGAGTTTGGGATATTTTTTAAAAACGTGGTCAGGTTGTGTGATGCGTGTATGAAGTGACGTTTGATTTTGCTCAGCCCGAGGTGTGTGAAGAGAGAGCCGCTGCGGTTCTTCCAGCGTCCTGCATGCAGATGCTGGACAGCGCAAACTGGAAGGAAAGGGTGGCTGCCATGGAGGAGTTTCTTAAGGTAACACATTTAGGGCCAGTATGTGTAAAGCTGCTCAGTACAATTTTGGTCCTGTGTTGAACATTTATTGGGCCTAAACAATACACTTAGGCCTAAGAATAAGAGCAGCATACAAAAATTCTTTAGCCATAAGAGTACTCTTAAGAGGTGTTTTCAAACTGTAAGTCTCAGAAGCTTTATGTACATCAGCCCAGGACTCTCTTGACATCCTCTTCAAAACCTTTTTTGGAAGTTTCTTTAATATGGATGTAAAATTACTCACCGAGTTGTTTATTTTCCAGGCCATAGAGCTCATGGACAATAAAGAGATGCCCTGCCAGGCTCTCGTCCGGATGCTGGCCAAGAAACCTGGCTGGAAAGAGACAAACTTCCAGGTAAACCTTTTGTTTTCTTTAAATAGTGCCTTTGGAAGACAATTGTTAGATGTAATCAGAGGGGGGGAAAATAATGTGATTTAGATACATTGACTATAAAAATAGTTGCAGCCCTTATTATTGGGGTGTTTGGAAATTTTCATGATATGAAAGTTATTAACTTAAACAGCTCCATTCTTTCTGCTCCACAAGCAGGTGTTGAGTGGACCACTGACGTTTTTGTTTTGATGTCTGCTTTTACGTTCTTTCTGAGCTCTCTGGTAATCTAGATTTTTTTTGTGTGTGTTTTTAGGTGATGCAACTGAAGCTGCAGGTCGTTTGTGCCGTGGCTCAGAGAGGCTCGTTTTTCTCCAGAACGTCAGCCCTGGCTGTGCTGGAAGCCGTGGTGGATAAAGCTGGAGATGTGAAGTGCGGCGTGAGAGCTAGAGAGGCTCTGACGGCGATCGCCGAAGCCTGCACTCTCCCGTGGACCGCAGAACAGGTCTGTGGAATGCTGTGTAGAGTAAAATCAGCACGCAGATCAGATTTATTCATTTGCAGCGTTCTGTTGAGACAATATTGTTTGTTTTTAAATTTCAGGTAGTATCCATGGCCTTTGGTCAGAAGAATCCTAAAAACCAGGCTGAAGCTCTGAACTGGCTTTGTGGTGCTATAAAGGAGTTTGGATTTGCAGGGTAGGTCAAATACAACATGTAGACACTTGGATATTGATCACTGTGCTTTTAGACAAGACATTCTACCCAATTCTTAGAGTTTCATTCTGTAAAAGTCAATAGTGTGTGTGTGTGTGTGTGTGTGTGTGTGTGTGTGTGTGTATGTATGTATATTAACTATAACAGTGCTGTGAATATATATATATATATTTTTTTTCTCCCCAGAATAAACGTAAAGGCGTTTATTAATAATGTGAAGACTGCTTTGGCTGCTACCAATCCAGTGAGTGGTTTTCTCCTAGATATTTATAATTTATACTCTCAAATCGGTCACATGTAGATTTTTAAATGTTTTGCCCATTAAATGTGAACAATTGATTAATTTTGGCATCATATTTCTTCAACTTTTTCAGTAAAGCCACTAGACAAATGTTATAGCCCATATTTAATCTGTAGTTCATATGTGAAAATAGGTGTGTGTGTCTGTGTGTGTGTGTCTGTGTGTGTGTGTCTGTGTGTGTGTGTCTGTGTGTGTGTGTCTGTGTGTGTGTGTCTGTGTGTGTGTGTCTGTGTGTGTCTCCTTGTTAGGCTGTGAGAACCTCTGCCATCTCTCTCCTGGCTGTGATGTACCTGTACATGGGCGCTCCTCTCCGCATGTTTTTCGAGGATGAGAAAGCTGCACTGCTTTCGCAAATAGACGCAGAGTTCGAAAAGGTCTGTGGGGTTGATTTATTGATTTATTTATTTGTTTATTTATTTTTTTAAAAGCTCATTTAATCGTTAAGTTTGAGTCCTAGCTGCAGTAGTAGTAGGATATTAACAGTGGTATTACTGCATACGGCGATAACTTGTTAATATGGTTGATATTTTAATCAGCAGAAAAATGTAAATTAAGTGATATTTCATCATTTAGAATTACTATACCTTTTATGATTGACTTTTTTTTTCTCTCCTTTTGTGTATCAGATGAAGGGCCAGACTCCCCCTGCTCCTATAAGAGGTTTGTCAAAAACGAGTGGGGCAGAAGGAGAGGAGGAAGGTGAAAAAGAGGAAGAAAATGATGGAGGTGCAGATGTTGTGGACCTTCTGCCTCGAACAGACATCAGGTGAAACCCAGTCCTCTGTAGACTTGTCTTTTTTTTTTAACATTTTACTTCACTGCCTGCAATGCTGTTCTAGGAAAAAGGAAAATGTACATCATTTTTCAACTTATTGCTGTGACATTTTTACAGAAAATATGAAACTAAAATCTGAATGTTCTCAGTGTCAAGCTCAGCATTGTCTTTTAACCAACACCACCTGATGGTGTGTATACTCTGTGTGTTATCCCTACTGCTTTCAGCCATCATGTATACTCTACTGGACTAATTAAAGTCCTGTGCGTGATTATTTAGTTGATGGATCACTTCTTTATACTTGATTCAGATTCTTGCATTGTGTATACGCAAGACTGAGGCATTGGAGATATTTACACATCCTTTGTCCATCTTAACGTTTACAGCGACAAAATCACCTCAGACATGGTGTCAAAAATCGGCAACAAGAACTGGAAGATGAGGAAAGAGGGACTGGAGGAAGTTACCGCTGTAATTTCCGAGGCTAAATTCATCAAACCCAACATCGGGGAACTTCCTGCGGCGCTTAAGGCACGCCTTACAGACTCCAATAAAATACTGGTGAGTGTTTCCTGTGATTCAGTCCTGTTTTTAATTCACACTTTCCCTCCACACTCAGGGTTTGTGTTTCTTAGCAAAACATTTTAGATTGGGGTATGTGTGTGTGTGTGTGTGTGTGTGTGTGTGTGTGTTTCTTAGGTCCAGCAGACTCTCTCCATCCTACAACAGATGGCCACAGCAATGGGTCCTGCCCTAAAACAGCACGTTAAAGGCCTTGGCTTCCCCATCATCACTGTACTCACTGACAGCAAGGTGAGCTACAGAAGTGCTGAATGAATTCCCATTTATTAAAGATATATTTTTAAATCTTTCCATGCCACAATGTACCTCTGTCCTAACGTTAAGAAGTAAGGATGGATGATGTTCGTCCAGTGTGTATGTGTGTACATATATATATATATATATATATATATATATATATATATATATATATATATATATATATATATATATATATATATATATATATATATATATATATATATAATATAGTGTCACAACAATATAGCAGTAATGGTGAATACTATCACAGCATATTGACTTAAATTATTGTATTCTCCTTCCCAGAATGCAGTGCGTGCAGCAGGTTTGGCTACTCTGAATGCATGGGTGGATCAAACCGGGATGAAGGAGTGGTTGGAGGGGGAGGACTTGGCTGAGGAGCTGAAGAAGGAAAATCCATTCCTCAGACAAGAGGTTAGTGTGTGGATGCTTTACTTACCCATAAGTCTGTTTGGCTAGAGGCCTTTGTGACTTTACTTTAAACTGCACACCTACTACATGTGAGAAGTTAACGAAAGCATTAAGAGTGCATTTATCATGTTATGATTGTCACATTCGGACAGCTTCCACTGCTAATAGTGGTGTGTGTGTGTGTGTGTGTGAGGGAAAAGCTCAGGGTGAAAGCAGCTGTATTATATACACACACACAATATGTTCACTGCTATATAACACGTTACAGTGGCAGTCTGGTGGTTAATGTTTTGCTGCAGTGACTGGGTCTGCCAGATTCCCACAGTTTGGCCCTTGACCCTTAACTGCTCCATGAGATTCTCCAAGTCACTTCATCTAAGTGACTTACAATTAACACGTGTGACTTTATAAGCACAAATTATAAATGTCACTGTGCACCACTTCAGTATAATACAATCAGTGTCCGAGTCGAGCTTCTTGGCTAAGAGATCTAATCTGTTCTTTGAGGGTTGACCTTTTCTTTCCTGTGTTTGTCTAGCTGTTAGGTTGGCTGGCTGAAAAACTACCCACCTTGCGCTCGGTTCCCTCGGACTTTGCTCTGTGTGTTCCTCATCTCTACTCCTGCTTGGAGGATCGTAACGCGGACGTGCGGAAAAAAGCCCAAGATGCACTTCCTGTGTTTATGATGCACCTGGGTTATGACAAGATGAACAAAGCTGCTGCTAAGCTGAAGGTACGTGTGGATTCTGAAGTGCATTACTGCATTAACAACACCATGTCGATACAAATGGTTTACCTTCATGCATAACATCACTTTAAGACACACAGAAATTTTAATTTTGATTAATAAGCCAGATATCTTTTCATAAATGCATTTTTTGCATGAAATGACACATTTTTCTGTTTCTCTTCTCTAGCCAGCATCTAAAGATCAGCTGGTTGCCTTGTTGGAAAAAGCTAGATCTGCCATGCCTGCCAAACCTGCAGCTCCGAGTAAACCAGCGCCTGCTGCTTCCAGCAATGTAAAACCTGCCGCAGCTCCTCCAGGTTAGTGGTTTTTTTCCCCCTTTTCGTGTATTCAAGCTTTGATTGCAGTTTACAAAATACAAAATCAGATGTGTTGGAAGCTGAGATGCTCTGGTTTAGATAAAAGTCCACCACAGTCAAGGCCTGTCTCATGAAGTGGATTTAATTTAGCCTAAGAAAACCTTACAAATGCACCCAAGTTATTTCTTACTAGAACACTCGTTAACAGCATTGTCTACATATGAAGCATATAATGCAGTGAGCAATTAAGTTCATAAATTCCCAAACGTGTACATCAGGTTTGGACATGTGTAACATTTAGATTGTGGAACAGTATAGTATAGTGGCAAGTGGAAGTTGTAATGTAACTGCAATAAAAGCCACCAAAGATGCAATATTCCCTCTGCTGAAATTCTATATACAGCTAGTGAATCAAAGAATCCTGCTTTGTGAGACAAGCTGTTGGTTATTCTTATTATAGACAATACAGATTTCATCAGGTTTAAAACTTTGAGCAGCATCAATTACAGACTCCGGTTGTATGACTGACTGCTGTCATTGAATTCAGTACGTTTGTTTGTGCATATAGTTCCAGAAAAAGCTGTTCCAGTGAGTGAACAGCCACCAGCAGAACCCAAAAAGGCCAAACCAGCAGCTGCACCCAAAACTAAGGTGAGTTTAAGCTTTTCACATGGCAGAGAGAGAAGTGTTTTTGTAACTAGGTAGCAGAAGGCAAGTTGAGGTTGCACTTAAAATCTTAATCCCCTTTACTTTCTGGCTCCTTTTTTTTTTTTTTTTTTTCTTCTTCACATTTCCAGACTGTTGTTAAGAAACCACCTGGCAAAGTTGAGGAAGATCGGAATGGTCCCATCTTCATCCTTGTTCCCAACGGGAAAGAGCAACGGATCAAGGAAGAGAAAAGTCAAAAGGCATGTTTCGTCTTTCAGACTACTACGTAATTAACCTTTACAAACTTTGCATCAGTGTTGTGTGTATTTACCATAACCATATTTATGTGCATTGGTGTCATGTGGGCAGGTGTGAAATTGATGTTTCCCTGCTCAGGAAATAACATAAAACAAAAAAACACAATAAATGATTTAAATGTTCAGAACAGCCTAAAACAGAGTAGTCGGGAACTGCTTGCTGGCAGTGGCAATTGTGAAAACTTTGCAGGATATTTGATTTTCAGGTGATTCCTCAATAAAGAGTAAAAACCCATGGCGTTTCTGTTATAGTCCTTTTACAAATCTGTTGTCTAACGTCCACGTGGCCGACATTTTCACTGATCTTGAGTTTTTGAACGTGTCTGAGGTCTGCCCGGTGCGAATCCCCATCAGAATCCACGACGTTAACATGCACACCAATCACTTTCCCGTGTGTATGATGTGTTTGCAGGTGTTAAAGTGGAACTTTTTAACGCCACGTGAGGAGTTTGTTGATCAGCTGAAGAATCAGATGGCTACATGTGTGGCTAAGTGGCTGATGGAAGACCTCTTTCACGCAGATTTCCAAAAACACATTAAGGCAATCAGCACCATGATGGAGGTGAGTCCCAGTCCTGGGTTAAACTCTTCCACTTTCCCTCAGTTGAATCCCTGCCATCACACTGATCTTTAAAAGATGGTACACACAATGTTGAACTTTCAGCTGCATTTTATATGGACTATGGCTGCTATAACGTACTGTTTCTCTTAGCACCTGGAGGCAGAGTTCGAGGCCACAGTCAGCTGTTTGGATCTGATCCTGAAGTGGTTCACACTGCGCTTCTTTGATACGAACACGAGTGTGCTGATGAAGGCTCTGGAGTATCTCAAGCTCCTCTTTGTCACTCTCAGTAACCAGGACTACCATCTCACTGAGCATGAAGCCACGTTGTTCATCCCTTACTTCATCCTAAAGGTAGAGTCCCATTTAAACACATGCAGGATTGCAGAACTGCATTTGGATCGTTCCCCATTTTAACCCCAGTTTGGTCCCAACTGCAGCTTTTTCAAACTGCTGCTCATTCTGGAAAGTGCTATCTACCCTCTTCTGTATACATGAGCTCATGGAGGCCCCTGATTGGCTAGTGTTGAATGCAATATAACAAAAGAATGCTGTAGAGCTAAAGCCAGTTTTAACAGCCATATTGAATCCAGAATAATAATTCTTCAGCATGCAATTTGGCACAACTTCACTCAACCATTAGTTTCTTAGCCTCTAGTTTATTTTCCTTCCTGAGCTAAGGTAATACATTCATGTGATGAGATGATGTAGTGATTTCTTGTGAGCCATCACATTTGTAGTCCATGGACTGCAGGTACAGAATAGTTTTTCCGAATACCTGCGCACTTTTTCAGATGGGTGAGCCGAAAGACGTGGTGCGTAAAGACGTGCGCAGCATCTTCAGCCTTTTGCGCAAAGTTTACCCAGCTAGCAGAGTCTTCCCTTTCCTCATGGAGGGCACAAAGTCCAAAAACTCCAAACAGAGAGCTGGTAAGTAAATTCAGCTCTAAATGCTGCTCAGGGGTGGTTCATTTCCTGCCATTCTTGAAAATAATCTGAAGCTGGTCACAAACACTTGTGTTTAATTTGTAAGCACACAACAGGACTGTTTCTTCTTATCTGGAAGGAAAAAAGCATTTCATTCCATTCCTATAAAGTCAGCCTATGAATGAATTGTTCCTAATTATCTTATGCAATTAAGTGTTTTTGCTAAAAACAATAGTGTTGTATAACTTTGATGCTTATTATCAGTTAATCCTGTTTTCTCGTTCATCTGCAGAGTGTCTGGAGGAGCTCTGCTGTCTCGTTGGGCTGTGTGGAATGTCTGTGTTCCAGCAGACGGCAGCGAAATCCTTGCGTGAAATTGCCGTACACATCGGTGATCGAGACACGGCCGTTCGTAACGCTGCTCTGAACACAGTTGTGGCAGCTTATAACGTCTGTGGAGAGCAAGTGTACAAGCTCATTGGCCAGGTAGTTCACTGCATATTATGCCTATTGGGCATAGTTTTTTCTTCTCTCTTCATTACAGTAAAGTAATACATTTATCTTCTGCAGTTGTCAGAAAAGGACATGAGCATGTTGGAAGAGCGAATCAAGCGTTCTGCTAAGAAACCCTCGGCCCCCGCTGCTCTTGTTAACAAACTTCAGCCAGAGGAGAAAACTTCCGGGCCGGCTAACGCTAGCCTGCTACGCAAACCAAACTCTGAAGCAGCAGCAGCAGCAGCAGCAGCACCTCCTAAGCTGAGGTAGGCTGATGAGACACACAGGGGCCATCTATACACACACACAGGACATAATTGGGGTTACTATAGGTAGCTCTCTTTAAGCAACGATTTCAATTTAGTTTCGGTTGGCTATAAGAATCTAAACTGTATTTTCCAAAACATGAGCTTTTTGTTTCCTTTCAACATCCCATGAATTTTCCCTGGTCTGTTAGGTTTAACATGGTCTTTCAAAGTTCTCTCAAAGAAATACTATTGTGTTGTGGTTGTTCCTGTTAATTATAAATGTTTTCAATGCTATATTTTGTAATTTTTAATGAACAATGTTAATCTTTGACAATGAAAATCAGGGGCTTTATCCACAAAGAGCCTAACAGGAGCCATACCTGATTCCATTTGTTAAATTGGTTGATTTTGGTCTTTGTGAGCCTGGAGTCTTCAATCTTCATAAACAGTGCAATATTTCTTTCATTCCTCAGCGAGATACGGCGTCAGAACGCAGCAGTTCAGCAGCAGAGCCCCGTAGTGCCGCGCCAGTTTCAGCTCGACCCCAATTTCATCGTGGATCTTCCCGAAGCCATCATGCCCGACCTTCTGGTGGTGGAGACCGCTGAATCATCACCTCTGGACGTGCCCGAGTTCAAGTACAAGTAGGACTTCTAATGAAAAAAAAAACCCTACAAATGAAAGAATTAACATTGGGTGTAATGTGAATAAAACTTGTTTATAATGAGTTACAGAGGAGATTAAAAGTTTACTTTATACAGCTTGGAAGTATAAAGGTGGCGTTTAAACTGATGATTCATGATGAATCCACGTCTCCGCCATGCTAGGAACTGATCTTAAAGCTCACTTTTGTACACAGCCTGTTGTATTCAGACATGAAAGCACAGGACAAAAATAACATCACCAAATGCCTCAATCCTCCAATGAAATTTTCCACCTCCTGCACTAACAGGATTTCGTCTGCCTCTGCTAATGAGCGCGACAGTGGTGCTGCAGGAGGACGGCAGACGTCCACAACTGACTGCAGGGTAGCGTCTAGATCTAACGAGTTTTAGCTTGTGAAACGTGGGTGTTTTAAAATCATTAAATCCCGTCTCGCCCACCCACACGTCGTTTCACACAAACACACTGCGGAGTAAAAATGTTTGAATTCCTGTTAACACTGACAAATGGCTGCCTGCATGAATTTTAAGTATTTATTAGTAGACATGAGACAATATCGTGGAAAGTCTCCCTACTACCCCAACTGCCTCAAAGCATGCTTACTTAATAGTCCAAAAAGTGAAGCTAATAGGAAGGAAGTGTTGACACGTGTCAAACGCTAGGCCCTCAGCCTTGTTTCATTGTGTGAACTTGGGGGAAAAATAATACTGAAACGGCCCGTAGTACGCTACCACTCAACCTTTTCACACTATCCAGAATTCACAGCAGATCCGTAGCGTGGCCATGATGTTACCGTGAAATATATTTGACACTGCAAAAGATTAAAATGACATGAAAAGGGGAAAATTACACTAAAAAACACTAGGAGAAATTTTATTCTTTCTGAATGTATGGTTTCTTCTTTCTGTCTACAGGTTGCCTTCTGTCTCCAGCAGTATTGAAGAATCTGCAGCCAGCATTAGTCTGGTCATTTCCCAGGTCGCCAGCTCCGACGCCAAAACCAGCATGCAGGGCTTGGCTAAGGTACAGTAGTGTGTCTGTAATCCTGTCTTCAATACACACATGTTGCTTTTGTAACTCATTACCTCAGCCACACTACTGTATACTTGTAACTCAGAGTGTGTAGGGGTGGAGTATTTCCTCAGCAGAGAACATAATGTAATTGAATCGATATTGCTTAACCTTGCTGTGGGGATTCAACAAATCCCAGAGGAAGTCTACAAAGGCACACTAAAAATGCACTAGAACAGATCTTGCTTTCATGACCAGCTTACTTGAACTAAAAGAGCTGTTCCTTTAATTTTCCTGTCTAACTTTAACCCTCAGATAGTGGAGATTTTGCGCAAGGAGAGCGAATGGAAGCTGATGTCTGGTCACGTGGACGAGTTCATCGTTGCAGCGCTGATGCAACTCGGCTTACAGGCCAGCAGGCGCATGGGGAATGAAGGAGCGCAGCACGTAGAGAAACTCTACTCCTCTGTTATCAGCTCTCTGAGCCTGGTGAGGATATTGTGCCTCCCCATTCCACCCCATCATCTTTTCAGTCCCTAAGCTATAAACTGAAGTGTGTAAAGTGTTAAAGCAGTTTCTAAGGGTTAACATGAATGTGTAGAGGATTTAAGGACTGAACCGTAATGAATTCCAATTTGTGTGTAGCTGGTTTTGGCAGGCAAACTGGCTCAGGAAGCCTCCCCGGGCGTGCTTAAAAACCTGGTTCAGACTCTTCTCTCACTCACGCTGGATCCTCGGCATCAGCAGAGCTCCGGAGAATCTCAAGAACTCATCCGCTCTGTTCATATCCTGCTCTCGACTTTATTCAAGACCGCTGATCCCACCAACACGCTCAGGTACTGCCTTGTGTTTTATATATAGGACTTATTACAATACAATATTGTACTATATGTAGGGGTTTTATCTTTGCGTATAGATAGTGATGACTTATGCACTTAATGACCAAAGGCATCATTAAAGCATCTAAATCTCAGTTGCAAGCTTTTGTTAAGTGAAACACTCCACTGGAAATTTCAGGCTAGTCCAGTCTATGTAGAGTTAATGTCTTCAAAGTGTATTAATGGAATGAATAATTTTTGTTCATGTTCTCTGTAGGTCAGCGGTAATGGCTGATGTTGCTGATGTTAACTGGCTTTGGAGATAAATAACTGATGAATCAGTTTTTTTTTTTTTTTTCTTTCCCCCCAGTGCTTTGCTGATGCTGTTACAGGAGGCCAGTAACTCCACTGCAGGCGCCGAGTTTTCTGAAATGGTCATGAAGGTAACACCATCTGCTGTGTCTGTGAATTAGTCATTAATTCACATCATTTAATTATATTGTCGATGCCCAGGTCTGCAAGCATGTTGTCAATAATTTGAATGCAAGTTTAAGTATGGACTATGCCTGCTATTTCACAAGGTCCTTTATTTTAAATAGAGGAGACTTTTGAAGCAAAGTTCACGTCTTTACAATGAAGATTTTAGCTGAGAGACTTCATTAACCACGTAGCTTTAGAGTAAAACTGAAAAAGCAAACCAAACCTGTCCTGGCTGACCTGTCCACTCTTTCACACTCTTGCTTGTGTATTTAATGTTTTATCCCTTGCAGTGTCACTGGCGTATGATCAAGCTTCTTCCAGAGAAGATCGAGTCCCTCTACTTGGACCGAATTCTTCTGGACATCCACAACTTCATGAAGGCTTTTCCCAAAGAGCTGCTCAAACAGAAACCCAATGATATGGCTCACCGCACCGTCAAAACACTGCTGCACACACTTTACAGACTCGTCGGCCCCAAGGTGCAGCACTTCCTGCCTCTCTAAGTCTTTCCTTATGAGTTTAGGAATGTGTGTGTGTGTGTGTGAATGGGATTTTGCATCTTTGTTTTAAATAATAGGTCAATGAATGAATTTCTGTGAGGATTTTCTTTTGTTCTGGTGCTCAGTCAACGTTTGACTTCTGATTTGTTGACAGATTATGAATCATCTGAGCCTGATTGAGAACAGCAGTCAGTCAGAAGTTGAAGCTCATCTGAAGAGAGCGATGAAGCACTCCGTCTCCGCACCAACTCAAACGGTAAATCTGAATTCCAGTGTTTTTCCTTTGGAACAAATCCAGTGTCTCGCCCCATGCCATCCATTTAAGGTGGCCATTTTGAGTGGGAAATATCTAATCCTCATTAAAGCTGTTTTAAATACATGCTAAGTAAAAAGTATTCATCTTTAATCATGTTGGCTGGAAATCACTAGATTTATTTGCCACACATGAATAATATTCTTAATAATTTTCTTCTTTTGTCACTCCCCTTTCCAGTGCCAGAACACAGACAATGTTGCTACAATGAAGGTCCAGGCTTCTGCAGGTTGGTCTTTTGCTCCTTTAAAGAATTTTGCTTGTACATTCAGGACTAATGCTATAAAAGGAGATGAGTAATGAAAATTACTCATATAATTACATGCTTTTTTTTTTTTTTTTTTAATAAATGCATTGTTATAGATGCTCAGAAAAGCATGAAACCAGCAGCAGCAGCATCAAGCTCCAGCACTGAACCTCTGGACGTCACTCACTATCAGGAGAAACTGAGAGCTCTGAAGCAGATCTATGGCCTTCACAGCAACACAAAGGTACTTTTTCATTTTCTGTTCATGGTAAGTTATTAGATTGTACAAAGTATTGATTGTCTAAGTAGCAAAAGGTAAAATCATGTTGCAGTTGTTAAACTGTTTAATACGCCTCAGTAAGTTTCTTTGTTACGCGTCCATGATGTCAATTATTTGAGATTCAGACGTGTGTTTAAAAATTTCTTTGTGCTGCTATTAAGCATTTTCAGCTGTACCATTATTGTACCATGGCCAAAACTTTAGTCTCCTGATGACCGCTCTACAGTCAGCTCTATAATTATTGGCACTGTTGGTAAAGGGGAAAAAAAGTTTGAGAGTCTGTGGTTAATTGGCTTGAAACCATCAATAACCCAATTAGTAGCAGCCCTGCATTTGGTCTCCTCCTTGCTGTAAGGTTTGTCAAATGATTTCTTCTTTGGTCACTGAACCATTTTTTCAGTGTGGATGTGGATATACTGTGTATTTTGGGAAGATCCATCCACAACCAAGTTGTAGCTTCTTGGCAAAGGCAGCCAGATTTTCACTTAAACTCTCCTGGTACCTCATGGAATTCAGGCTTTATTTGTGGATTGAATTGTACAATTTGTTGACCTAGTGTTTATACCCCAGTGGAACAGGAAGTCATGCATGACAACTCAGAGTTCTTAAGCATTCAGGTCAAAGTAAAATCTAAACAGGAATCTTTGGGGTGCCAATAATTAAGGGTTTACTTTCTTAGACTAAACTAAGAACATCTATTCTTAAAGGTTAGATTAAACCATAACCAAGCTACCAGTTTTCCTTTAATTTGTCAGCCATCTTGCTTTATACATGTACTGTAGCAAGTAAAAGCTTCATTTTTTTTTTTTTTTTTCTTCTTGAAGGGAAGAATTTGAGATCTTTTGACCAAACAAATTCCACCTGCTCATTTCCTGTCTGTGTCCCTCTTTTCCTCAGGTGAGTGAGGACAAGTCCAGCCTCTCTGCAGTGAGCACTAAGCCAGCCGTCCCCTCCTCTATGGACATGCTGCAGTCTCAGCTGTCTAAACTGCGCGAGTCTCGGGAAAAGCAGGGCAGTGAAAATGTCAAACCTCGCAGTCCTCCTGGGGACATTGACGAATTCAGAGCAAGGCTGGAGAAGATTAAAGCCAGCATGCGCTGATACTCGCACACTTTCTGAACATTTTCTCTCTCTCTCTCTGTGTGTGTGTCTTATGGCTACCTCTTCTGCAGCTAACAGTCTTGCACATGTCTCTGTATTTACTTATTTGTATTTGTACATATTTGAACTTGTTTGTCTCTTGTTCAAGACTTTTCAATAATGGTTTCCATCTCAATGTTTTTACTGATGCTTTTACTCATGCTTTTTCTTGTTGTTTAAATAAATGAAAATATTTCCTGATTTAGTCTATAATGAACCAGCCTGACCTTTTTCCCCCTCAAACCAAACAAACCCAGTGATCCGTCATCTCTTCACTCATGAACAGGAACATGAACAGTAACATACAGGGCATGTGTGTGTATTCTATTCAGTTTTATTTGTATAGCACTTTTAACAATGGACATTGTTACAAAGCAGCTTTACAGAGAGATATAAATTTTAAATCTGAGTTTATCCCTAATGAGCAAGCCAGAGGCAATGGTGGCAAAGAAAAACTCCCTGAGATGATATGAGGAAGAAACCTTGAGAGGAACTAGACTCAAAAGGGACCCCATCCTCATCGGGGTGACACCCGATAGTGCGATTATAAATAAATCCCTTCTATAACTGTGTACTACATGGACAAAAAAGTGCAATTGTGTAACCAGGAAACTCATAGTTTTCACATGAAGTCTGTTTTGTTGAAGTTACCAGCTGTTCACTGATGGAGACAAGTGCAAAGCTGTTCATGGCAACTGTAGTCCTAAGCCATCGTAGCAAATCTGTTCATATCAATTGCAGTCAAAAGCCATCTTTGTGGTTTGTAAGTGGTACCATCCAAAGTAATCTCATGTATCTTCAGCTTGTCCATGTGGAACCATCCTCAGCAGCAGTGAGTGGCTTCCCAGTGATGAGAACTCCAACCAGAAGTAGGGCATCAGGATGGATCAGGCAGGTCCGGAGAGCAGGAGGGGTCAGGATCACTGATATCTCAGGAGTAGCATGTAGCATGTATAGCACGTGAGTGAATGCGTGAGAGTGGGTGGGGGGGGGCGACAGCATCCAAACATCCCAGTTCATCCCAGAATAATTTTATTTTGGATATTCTGGATTCCAGGCCAGAGTCGTTTCACACAACAGTTATTTCTGTAAAATGTAGTGTGCTATCTGTGAAGTGTGTGTGTGTATGTCCGTGTCCAACGCTCCATGCGATCTAATATGTTCATGAAGACCTAACTTTTAAATACTGATCCATTTGCTGAAGTCTCTCTCTCTCTCACACACACACACACACACACACACACACACACACACACACACACTGTTGTATTGTTATCAGTTCCTCAGAGACATAAAGTCTTTCACTTCTTTCCTGGGCACTACAGCTTTGTCCTATAGTTTTCATTTTGTTTACTTAATTTATATTGACATTGGATTGAAGATTTTATTAATTTTTTTTAAAATTTCCTTTATTTTGCTGTCAGCTCAGGTCATGGTGTGTGTCGACCAGCAGAGAGCGCTTTCGCCTCAGAAACAAATCTGAGCGCTCCACAGGAGCAGTGTTTGATTAAAGAGAGAGCAAATAGGTTTCCCAGCTCTTGTTATTGCGTTTTTGACGAGATCTGCATAATTATTATTTTTTCTACTTGCCCATAGCATGTTTCAGCATTCACGCTCATAAACACTTTGTCTACGTGGACATGTATTATAACTATTGTTAGAAGGCTAGGCTTCTAAGGTTGCTAAGGCTCCTAGTTATTTTTCTGCAATTTCAGTCCAAAATGTTGCATGAATTTTTAAAGGTCACTACAGTAGAACAGAACCAGTAGCTACTCAGGCCTGTAACTTTAAAAGCGAGGTTAAAGTAGATGTTTTATGAGCTTTATGTCATTACAACTTCCAAAGCATCATGAACGCAGCATAAGGCACTGCTCGTCGACAGCACACTACGTTAGTGAGATTGCTAATAATAATGAATTAAGCATAATAACGAATTCTTCCAAGAAAGCTAGCTAAATAATTGACATTATGTGCTTAAAAACCAAGCGCCAACTTATAGTTAGCTGCTTGGTAAAATAATGCTACTGTAGGTTAGCATTACATTACTTTATAGCTTAGCCTAGAGTTAGATTAGATTAGATTAGATTCCTCTTTTCCTCTTCTTGTTTTCTCTTATGTTATGTTAACTAAGGAAACTTGGGCAAAACCCCACATGCTAGCGAGATGGTGGGGTTTGGTGGCTTTCTGCACTGTGAGATTTGACATTTTCACAGATTTAATGTTAGTCTTGCTGGTCTGTAGCTACATCTCTGCTGACAATACCAATATCAGTCGAAAGTGTTATGACAAACAGGAAATGAGGCCGCATCTAGGCACCGGTTATTATTACCATGCTGTAATAACACCAGCGGACTTCCGTATTCTTTGGTCATTAAGTAATCGGTGCTGGCAGCTATTGTTATTATTATTATTAATATTATTACTGAACTTCCTGTGTGTGTAACAGAACTAATTGGATTGGCCCCGAAGCTTAATGAGAACTCGGTGTAAACTCTATCACATGCAATTACTTTGCCTTTGTAAGCCTTTAGATGTCATATATCTCATGGCTTTACTCATCAAAGATCTCCAAACCCTTACACGCTTGCGTTTAATCACACAATCCTGGCCTCATTAGCGCATTGAAGTTACAAGGTGGTTGGTGTGTATTCCACCACTCAGCAGTGATTTAAACCACATGTACTGTACTAAATGTCACGGGTGACGTATAGACACCTGTCAACCTGGTGTGTTATCAAAATGTCAGTGAACAATGGACAATGAAATACATGAATTCACGATTAAATGGAAATATATGAATGTCATATTGCACCATTGTTAAACTCCAGCCTCCTGGGACACCACGAATGAAATCTCTTAGAAATCTCTTTCCTTTGCATTTTCAGCACTCAGCACTACCAGTGCTAAGTATCTAAAAGCCACACTCCTACATTTTTCTGCAGTTAGTTGGGTTCATCACGCATGTTTAAAAAGATATCTTACCAAGCTGGAACAAGTAAATGCAAAACTAACAAAAAAGAGTCATTTCAAGCACAATAATTACTATGATGCAGTATCTGAGTAAATGTTATTGGACATCATGGCAGTGTAGGATCATGCAGGAACGACTGAAGCTTTATATCACATCTTAGTTGTATCATTTAAGACATGATTTGTACAACATCAAGCGCACATTTAAGTGTGCACACAAAAAATACACATTTGAATGCATTGATAATGAAAAAAAAAAGCTTTAAACTCATCATGAGCACATAAAGTGGAAAAACGGAGGGATTGCAATATTGAATATGCATGAAATGAAATGACTAACAATGATGAATAAATCGCACTGAACAACTACACACCTGTAAATGATTCAGAAGAGCTGTGGCATTTCTGACATTTCTGACGTGGGGAAAAAAAAGAAGAGTGAATCATTTCACACCTTCACATTCTCTGGTTATGTTTCTTTTTTTTCTACAAAAAATGTGTAAAGGGATGTACAATATTTGATATTCTCACACCCACGGACGCTTTACAAAAAAGGATAAAAATTCAGCTTAGATGTGTATTCACTTTGACAGATGTTTTCATCCAACGCAGCCTACAAGTGAGAGTTAAGCAGTGAAACAGAAATATAAACAGAAATATAAAAGCTCTTAAGAAATCTTAAGGAAACATGCGACAGAATCTTATATACCCAGGATTCCGTTATATATCTGTTGTATATTGTAGCCACGTAGATTAAATCCACTTTGACCTTTCCACGATCATGTTGTTTTATCTCTTGTTCTGTGATTGTTCCAACTTTCTGCACTAGTATTCAGTTTGTGTACTTGCATAAGTATTCACCCCCTTGAAGATTACCACATTTTTTGGTGTTACGACCTGGAACTGAAATGGACTTCATTAAGATTCATGAATCTACACAAAATAGACCATAATTAGTTCAAATGGAGTCTGAATGTGTGAGATTAAAGTGTCACATGATCTCAATATACAGTAAATCCACCTATCCCTGGAGGAACATTGTTAGAGAACATACCTAAATCTTGCATCTTGAAGACCAAGGAGCTACAAAAAACAAGTCAATCATTGTATTTTTATTTCCAAAAACCCAAAATTTGAATTTTTCAATTTAGCAACATTAACCTCATTATTCAAAACAGAAAGAATATGACACAACCGTGACCGTGCTTAGAGGAGGCTGCTCACCAAAAGTCAGTGAGAGGGTTAGGAGGACATTAGGACACATTTTCAATTACAAACACACGCTGTTTTGGATCGATCCGTTTCAGTTCCAGTTCCGTTTCACTTCAAAATGTGAAAAAGTTCAACTGTGGGGCAATGCACTGAATATAGTGTTTATATATGGTGCTCAGAATAGCACAGCAAAGCAATACTTTTTAAATTTGTGAGTTAAAATAAGTTAAATAAGTTAAAATAACACACTGACTAATGGAACGTGGAAAATGACTTAATGTGCCGCTGAAGAGGAATGTTCTTCTGCTGTAATGAATGAGTGTATTGTAGTGACTGAAGCACCAGAAGATCTGTGTAGGAGTGCTGCTTTTTCTGTGTCCTTGTCCTTGTCTCCTCTTCATGCAAACAGATTGACACATTCATTTAAAAGCATCCCTTCCATTCCACTTTCTCCCACCCGACTTTATTTTTTCACAAAATCTATAAGCATCTCTTCTTCCTTCTATAATGTACATTTAAAATGAATAGAAATGAAATGAACAAGTCGTCTATGTGCTATGGACATGCAGCGTTTTCCAATACCATCATCATCATCATTTAGCATTTAAAATGATACTTGTGTAGGACTGTTGCTTTAAAGGCTTTTTAATGTACTACATTATATTTAATTGCTAATTTTTTACTGCATCTTACTGTAACTTGTGTTATTGCCGTGTAGGAAAGTTGGATAGACTGCAAAAAAAAATGTTGCTCATGTAAATGATTACGCAATCTGTATACAGCACTGAACTGGCCGGCTTCACATCACCAATCAAGCAGCTACATTAGATCAGTTAGAGAGCCTGGTAAGGTACTGGTTTGGCTGAACCACCTTCATAGAAATGTATGTAATGCTAGCTAACTCCCGTGCAGCTAACAAATGCTAACACTGGTAGTGAGGAGTGTTCAGCTGAGGAAACCTCATGGGAGCTCGTTACAAAGAAAAACAGGAAAAGCCCTCTTGACCCTTCTCACAGCACCAAACCAGAATGAGTTGACTCGGTCAGGGATTAAGTGAAAACCCTGTTGGGGAGGGTTTTTTAAAAAGAAGTGTAGATTTAAGAGCTAGGTGAAGAAGAAGGACTTTAGTCTTCATTTGGAAAGAAGGCAGTGACACAGCTGTTTGGGGAGCCAGGGGAAGTTCGTTCCACCACCTGGGTGCCAGGGCAGAGAAGAGCCATGATGCATGTCTTCCGTGTTCCTTGAGGTATGGTGGCTCCAACCGAGAGGGGGCACGGTGGCTTAGCATTGTTGCCTTTCACCTCCAGGGTTGGAGGTTCAAATCTCACCTCTGCCCTGTGGGCGCAGAGCTTGCATATTCTTCCTGTGCTTCAGGGGTTTCCTCCAGGTATTCCACCTTCCTTCCTCAGCCCAAAGACATGCATTGTAGGCTGATTGGGATTTCCAAATTGTCCATGGTGTGTGATTGTGCCCTGCGATGGGTTGGTACCCCGTCCAGGGTGCTCCCTGCCTAGTGCCCCAAGTCCCCTGCGATAGGCTCCAGGCTCCCTGCAACCCTGTGTAGGATAAGCAGGACAAATGGATGGATGGGGTCCAATCAAGCCTTGCTAGATAATCAGAAGAAGTAGTGTGGTGTAAGATGACTTTGCATCAGTGTTTTAAATCTGGTGCAGATGCTACAGGAAGTTGAAAACAAGTCATGCAGCTGAATTCTGTATCAGTTGCAAGCATGGGATGGTGCTCAGGGGTAGACCTGCCTCAGGATGTCTCAAGATGACAAGACATTGAGTCAGGATAGTGATGTGAGGCGAGGAGGATAGTTGGTTGTCCAGAACTACCCCAAAGATGTGTGTAGTGTCAGATAGAGTGACCTAAGAATTGTCCAAGGAGATCATAAGATCTTGACGTGGTGAAGATCAGCAGCTCGGTCTTGCTGCAGTTTAGTTTCAAATGATTATGAAGCAGTCAGTATTTAGTGGGTGTGGCTTACCTTGCTGCATAAGTTGCATTAGAGGCAGAAATCAGTAACATGGTTTATAATAACTGTGTTATCCTGCAGGCTCAGGCATTTTTCTCCTTTAATCAATTTGACAATGAAGTCATGGTGATTCAGTGTGGAGCAGAGAGCCGAGGTCTATTATTCGCTTGTCAGACTCACTCTTCCTTTCTTCCTCTTTCTGCTTCCTCTCTTCTCCCATAATGTCAGCAGATTGTTGGATGTCACAGCCTCAAAAGGCTGTTCTTTGCTTTAGCTGTCGTCTATTGTGACCTGATTTTTCACCCCTCTTTCCCTCACGATCTCCCCCTCCCTCTTCAGAATGAACAAGACACAAGCATATGGGTGTGTGTGTGCATTTTTTTTATCTGTCTTTTCATCACAGGTTATTAAATAAGTCTCTGAAATGATAAGACAGTTGGGAAGAAATGAAGGTCACCACACAGCCCATACTCACTAACATGTGTGTCTTTGTGTTGATTCCATCACATCATCCTGTTCATACGCTGGCCTCATGAGGATATAGTAATAAGACCCAAATATAGCAAAATGATAAAATCATCACTTTATTTCCCTCTGTGTGTGAGTCCATCTTTACCAGGAAGTCGTTGCACAGCAATGTTTAATGCTGAAACCTCCTCATTCGCACTATAAGGAACGTTTATCTGATCCACCGTGTCGGTGGTATTTTTAGGGTTATGCTAGCACCAAGCTAACAGTAGCATAACTTCTCATTCTGGATAAAAGCCTCTGCCAGATGAGTAAAATGTAAAATGTCATAATGATCTCTTACAGTAAAATCACTAACAAACATGCATGTTAGAATTAGGCTAAAGGCAAACAAATGGCACACCAGGATCAGCTTTTAACTTGTGTGTGTGTGTGTGTGTGTTGCGTTTTAGATCTGATGTGCATCACTGATGTGTTTGAGACTAAAGCTGATTGTTGAGGGGATTACTGGAAAGCTGAGTGTTTAGCTCACATGACTAAAGGAGATTTTTCTCATTTCAATGCAAATAGCAGGAGCTGGGGAAAAGTCGTTCATTAGCTGTGCCTCAGTAAACACACTTCTGTACTGTTTGAGACATCGCATGATTGTACATAACTGTCTCATGTGTTCACTGATAGTTGTGTTTTTAACGATCAGTGAAATAAAAAACAGCTCTTTTAACTTTCAGACATTAGAAAACCCTTCTGTATACTTGTTTTCTGTCCTTGTCTCAACAGGACACTTCTCACACATGCATAGCCAGACTTTATAAACATCCACAACATTTTTTCTTTCAAAAGCAAAAGAACCAAAATGAAGTGCTTCTGATTTCCCCCTTAACTTATAGCCCAGGTGGTTCAGAAGTTTCCTGACGAGTGAAAGAGTAATTTGTCTTTCCGCAGCAGGTCCTTCTCTGCTTTCCCATGCTGTCTGTTCATCATTTCTGCTGACCACCCAGAGCGAGGGCTGAGACTCACTTATTGTGTAGCGTTCACTCTCTAAAGCTGTTCTGTCAGTTTGCCAGCACAGCGAAAAACCTGGGAATGTGCTTCCTTTGCATTTTATATTGTACGTGGTGTATAATGGGGAATAGGAGTGTGCAAGCCAAAAGAGGCAAACATAACCAATACTCAGAACAGAACTGTAAATAAGTTAGTGTTGTTTCTGCTCCAACTGGTCTGTAACGTTGTGTATGGTTAAAATGACTGACTCTCAGCTGATTTGTTGTTTTTTTTCCTGGTGATAAAGTGGAGCAAAGTGTGCTTTTGTATGTGTAATTCCTTAAAATTAAAATTCCCATCTTAACTAATTACACATACAAAACCCACAATTTTCAAGAATACGAAAAATAGCGTTTGCAAGAATGGTGTTCATTCCTCCAGTACAGTTCCAGAGACTTGTAGAATCTTGTCTTCCTACTTCTACTACTCGTCTAAAGCTATAAAAAGTGGAATATTAAGAACATACGTTAACAGTGATCCAAACTGATATTATGCTAAGTCTTCCCGCTTAGCAAACTAGCTGCATGTGACGTCATTGAGACATTATTTGTGCCCATTTTGCTGACACTGGCTAGATGTGTGTGTGTGTGTGTGTGTGTGTGCTTTCTGTGTGTAATTTTGTCTACCTTTTTTATGAAGCGAATTTGGCTAAGGATCTGGCTAACGAGCTTGTTGACCTCTTTAAAACTTTGGATAGTGATACAGTTTTCGTAATTCTGCCTCTGTACACCACCACAATGGAGTTGAAATGAAGCAATCAAGATGTGACTGAAGCGTAGACTTTCAGCTTTAATTCAAGGGGTTTAACAAAAATATTGCATTAACCGTTTAGGAATTACAGCCATTTTTTACAGAGTTCCTCCATTTTCACAGGCTCAAAAGTAATTGGACAAACTAATATAATCATAAATATTAGGATTACATTTAATACTTGGATGCAAATCCTTTGCAGTCAATGACTGCCTGAAGTCTGGACCCCATGGACATCATCAAATGCTGAGTTTCCTCCCTGGAGATGATTTGCCAGGTCTTTACTGCAGCCGCCTTCAGTTGCTGCTTGTTTGTGGGGGTTTCTGCCTTCAGTTTCGTCTTCAGTAAGTGAAAAGCAGCTCTGTTGGGTTGAGGTCAAGTGACTGACTCGGCCATTTTAGAACATTCCGTGTCCTTGCCTTAAGAAGCTCTTGGGTTACTTTTGCAGTATGTTTTGGGTCATGATCCAGCTGTGAAGCGCTGTCCTATCAGTTTTGCAGCATATGAAAGTCAAAGTCAGTGTCAAAGACAGCTTTGACTACCATGCAACATTTAGTAGACATTGACGAGGTCTAAAAGACAACAATAAATATGGACAATGCATACAGACAATAATACCATAAGGTACACAGAATCACACAAAATTAAACAAGTTACTAAATAGGAAATATGAAATGTATATAAAGTGTAGCAGCAGTAGGCAATGAGACATACAGCTAAGCTTCAGAATTCATCCTGCTACTTCTATTGGCAGTCACATCATCAATAAACACCAGTGAATACACTTCAGTGACATCTTGATTACTTCATTTCAAATCCATTGTGGTGGTATACCGAGGCAAAACTATGAAAATTGTGTCACTGTCCAAATACTTATGCACCTGACTGTATATGGTAACACATGCAAGCTGAAATCCACTGAAGAGTACAATTAGGTTCCATGCTCAATTCTGAAGCCTACAAGTGGAAGTTGTACACGAGTCAGCTTCCTGAAAGGCAAGGGGCGCCACTGCAAATCGTAATTTTCATAACATCCACTAGTCCATGCCAAACATCTAAAATAAGCGCAGGCTACGACAATCACTGTGAATTACTGGTGCAGTAGCCCTCAGGTTTCTGAGCCGTAGAGCCGTGTTGTTGCTCATCACTAGCATGAGCATGTTCTGGCCCAGTTTCTGCCTCAGGTGTGTCTATGCTTTTGATGTTCAAAAAGAATTTGGGATTGCACTGTTTTGCCCTTTCTTCAGAGTGACACCTGTTTTGAACTCCACCTAGGGCCCAACTAAATATAGACTGAAATACAGATTGAACACAGTCATTAGATGCCATGCTTCCAGACCGTGCCATTAACATTAATGAGGTGAATGTTCAATCCTCCCGTTTAGGTCAGAACCTCTGTATAACCTTCAAACTCACTCTTACGTTAGGGAACTTTCCAAAAATGAAACATTGGCTTTTTTCCCCTCCTCTGTCATTTTTTTTTAAACAACAGATGTCTCATGTTCATTAAAGCAATTGTGGCAAGCACATGAACTTATTCATTTAAACATACCAAGTCAAACATATGTACAGTAATAGATTTTATTTTACATTTATAAATTCAAAACATTCTCCATTTACCTTGATAGAAAGCGAGGATGCTGCATCAGCACATCTTTTAGTAGGAATATTGAGATGATGTGAGATTGAAGGGGAAGTGGGCGGGGCTTCCAGGCTGTCAGTTAATATTGGAGAGTTCAAAACGCCTATGCAACTGTCAGTCATTCTAGATTTACATATCAATTGACTCATCTGTTATTTTTATTGGGGAAAAAGAAGACTACTCTTTTTGCAAGTTCCTATGCATAATGCATAAAGGTTGGCAGGTCTTTAATGAAATATAATTTTTAGGTTTATTAATGAAAATAATTTAATTAGTGTTTGACGATTGATACAGTTTCTGCTACTGCACTAAGACTTTTGGTCTGTAGGTCATTTCCTAAAGCGGAAGCCATGCTAATTATAATGCAGAGGGAGGATACAACAGTGCAGAGATTGTCCTGGTTTTTAGGACATGGTGGTTCTCACAGGATTGCTCTCTGGGCACCTGGGTATTGATTAATGCACGTTTGGGTAAAAAAAAAAAAAAATCACACACACATAGTTTGTCTCATGCCTCCAATGTCACCTTGGCACTGAAGGGTCACAGCAGGAATCCACCATATGTTCTTGTTCACTACATAGCAACGTTGTCCTATTGCCCCAGACCACCATTTTAGATTTTACAGCAGTATAGCTGTATCTCCAAGTCTATCTTTGCTTATCTCAGTGAAAAGGTCCTTTCATTATTCAAAAGTCCTTCCCTTGTAAGCTAAAAATTTTCTTTACTTTTCTAATTACGACAAAATTTATGCTCGTCAATCGAAGGAGGTTGTTCCTTTAGTTACATGTAGCTGTCTGACATAAAGTGACCCAGTAGAAAGTGCATATAATATGTTGACTGAGTTCATCAGCCAGATCATCAGTACAGAAGCTATTAAAAATCATTAAACATTTTTTTTTTAAATACTGCCTGACGGGATGCGTATACATCTACCATCACAGTCACAGTACATCAGATGCAGATAAAATGTTGCCTTTCCACCCAGAATGCGTGTATACGAAAGCATGACTAAATATGACCTAAAGCCCCATTTCAATTTGGAGCTGATCGGGTAGAAAATTAAATCTCATCGCTTTGCTTTATTTATAACCTGAACCGCACATTCCTCACTCACACACTCTACACTCAACCCAACATGCATGAGAAATATAAAGCACAACAGCAGAGATGGAGAGGGATAATCGAGAAGTAATCATGAAATTATTGTTACATGAATGTAAATGAGATCAAGAGCAGTGTTTAATCACCCAGAACACATCTCTGAAAGAGCGAGTAAAAAAACATGTCTGTGTTTTGTGAGGCTTCTGTGCAGTAGATCATCAAATATAAGAGACATACCAGCTTACTGAAACTCTCTATCCCCAGGAACCCAAGAGAATAGCTATTTAGCATAAAAGACATGGTAGACCTCTGTCTAACACACCAAAGTCTTTCTCTGCTGTATATGATGTAACTGAAATGCCACTGAGAGGTACTACATAATCAGAAAGTTTAAATCTAGCTCCCTAGTAGAAATACCTGTCTTATTGGAAATCTTCAGATGTAGGAGGAACAGGAGGATGCCTCTGTTTTTTGGGGGGGTAGTCATGGCTCAAGCTCTGGGCTACTGATCAGCAGATCATAAATTCAAGCTCCAGTGCTACAAAGAAACAACTGTTTGGCCTTTGAGCAAGACCTTTACCCCCCTTGTTCCCAGTTCCCTAACAAACTAGGATATGCAAACAAAAGAATTTCACTGCAGGATATCTTTTTTTTTTGTAAAGAAAGAGCATGTCTGTAGAACCCCGGTGTGTGAGAGTGTGGAGGATGACTCCACAACAGAGCTCCGGGCTCTGTTAAAATATTAATTCAGTCCGCAATTTTCAGCACACTTTCACAAAACTCAACAAAAACAGCACAACAACAGAAAACAGGTCCATCACGGACTCACAGCTTTCACTTCGTCAGGTTCAAATTCGCTCTGTGGTGTGTGTGTGCATGTCTTTCAAGCTCTGCCAAGCTGTATTACACACTCTCTCGCAGTCCCTGAAAGCACAAAGAGACACAAATAAGTAGACTGGTGGTAATAAGACACAGGTGAGAATTATCACGCGTTACCTGCTGGTTCCACCCGCTTCCTCTCCGTCCACAGCTCCACAGCTCCGACCACGCTCCTGCTGCCACAAAGTAATTCAGCATCCAGTATCTAATATCCTTAATACGTTACTCAAATTTATCATCAGGTTTGGCTGACACATACGACTGTGTGTTATCAGCATAGCAGTGGACGCTTCTACCATGATTATGAATCCAGAAGTAGCATATGTAATGAAACAAGCAGTGGTCCTAGAACTTAGCTTAGAGGAACATCATAGAGATTCACGCATAGAGTCACCATTAACATTTACAATCCATAGTGCAACCCTGAGGCTAGTAGTAGGTCATTTACTACTTTAACCAGTGCTGTTTAAGCACTGTGATGGAAAAAGTACTAAGAAATTATACTTAAGTAAGTGAAAGTATAGATAATGTGTCGAAATCTTACTCAATTAAAAGGAGACAATTCAGCCAAAAGTGTTACTTGTTTTCCTGTCTGTTTTACTCTTTACTCTCTTTACTCTTACTGTCTGTTTGGAGTTTTACGTGTTTTCACCATGTCTGCGTGAGTTTCCTCCGGGTTGTCCAGTTTCTTCAAACTGTACAAAAACATGCATGTAAGTGGACTGGCTATGCTAAATAGCCCCTAGGTGTGAATCAGTGTGTGGATGGTGCCCTGGGATGGATTGGTGTCCCACCTTTGTTGAATTCTCCTGCCTTGCCCCCGGTGTTCCTGTTATTCCAGGTTATAAATACACCACAATACTTAAATAATACATATAATAATAAAAAAGTATAGAAACCTAGTACAATTACATAAGTATTTTCCAACCCTTGGCCTGAGTCACTGCTGGATTGGAATAAAGGATTCTAATTTTACTAACTGCTGATGAGGTTATATTGGTCTCTATATAATTAGGTATCAAATGATCTAATATTAAATTTATATTTATTTTATGATTTTTCTGTCTAATTTTGTCATGGAAAAAAACAAGGAGTCATCACTACTGCATATTTTTTGACATCTATGCTTCTTGGTCTTATTCGTAGGTAACTTTGATATTGTACTAAACAAACATTTACGGTTATTTTTGTTATTTTCCATCCAGGTGGAGAAATATGCTGACTTAGTGCAGTGAGAGCCTTTCTATAATTAAGAAGGCACTCCTCCCACACTGTTTCGGAAAACTACCAGCTAACTTTGATGAGATTTACATTTTAACTTTTGAATAAGGTTTTTTTTGTGTTTGTGTAAAGTGCAAGGGTCATCATTATACCAGGGTGCTAGCTTTTCCCCCATAGGAAATATGATCTACTAATATAGAGTGAAACATTGACATTCAGCAACTTCATAAAATTCTATAGGACCAAAGGACCAACAAATCAAATTAGATTAGATTTTTTTAAAATTAGTTTTGAATTGCATTTTCAATAAACCAGATCCAGTAGCTGAAATGACAAAAAAAAAAACGTTTTTATACATTGTCCTTCCATTTTCACAGACTCAAAAGTAATTGGACAATTGACTGATAACCAGTTTCGTGGCCAGGTGTGGCCTGTTTCCTCGTTATTTCCTGACAAATTAAGGAGATTAAGGAGGTCTGGAGTTGATTCCAAGCATTGAATTTGCATTTGGTAGCTGTTCATGGGAACTCTCAATATGCCGTCCAAAGAGGTGTCGATGAGAAGGAGGCCATCATTAGGCTGAAAAAACAAAACGGACCTATCAGAGAGATAGCAGAAACTTTAGGAGGGCCAAATCAACAATTTGGTACATTCTTAAAGAGAAGGAATGCACTGGTGAGCTCATCAACACCAAAAGGCCTGGAAGACCACAGAAGACAACTAAAGTGGATGATCGCAGAATTCTTTCCTTGTTCAAGAAAAACCCCTTCACAACACCTAGCCAAGTCAAGAACACTCTAGAGGAGGTAGGCGTATCATTATCAAAATCTACACTCAATAGACGCCTTCATGAATGTAAATACAGAAGGTTTTGCTCAAGATGCAAACCACTGGTAACACTCAAGAACAGAAAGGCCAGATTAAACTTTGAAAATAAGCCTGACCAGTTCTGATTCAAGATTAACTTGTACCAGAATGATGGGAAGAGAAAAGTATGGAGAAGGAAAGGAAGGGCTCATGATCCAAAGCATACCACATCATCTGTCAAACATGTGGAGGCAGTGTTATGGCATGGGCATGTATGACTGGAAATGGAACTGGGTCTCTGGTGTTTATTAATGATGTGACTGCTGTTAGAAGTAGGAAGATGAATTCTGAAGTGCATGGAGCTATACTTTCTCTGCAGATTCAGCCAAATGCTGCAAAAGATAGGACAGCACTTCAGAGTACAGATGGATAATGACCCAAAACATACTGCGAAAGCAACCCCAGAGCTTCTTAAGACAAAGAGATTAAATGCTCTTAAATGTTTGATGACCTCAACCCAATTGAGCTGCTTTTCTTTTTACTGAAGACGAAACTGAAGGCAGAAAGACCCACAAACAAGCAGCAACTGAAGGCAGCTGCAGTAAAGACCTGGCAAAGCATCTCAAGGGAGGAAACTCAGCATTTGGTGATGTCCATGAGTTCCAGACTTCAGGCAGCATCCAAGTATTAAAAATAATCCTAATATTTATGATTATGTTAGTTTGTCCAGTTACTTTTGAGCCTGTGAAAATGGAGGGACTCTGTAAAAAATGGCTGTACTTCCCTAAACAGTTAATGCAATATTTTTGTTAAACCCCTTGAATTAAAGCTGAAATGGTAAGCTATGGTATTCTTATAAACAGTCATCAAGTCACTTTTTTGCCAACAAGTCTTTGTGTTGTTCTAATCTAAAGTTGTTCTAATCAAAACTTCAGACATTGTGGCAGCCATCAGAAAAATGGTGCTGTAAAAAATCTGCTTCACACAAAGCTAGAGGTAGAATATATAGCTATTTTTTTTTCTTGTCACAAATCATTATATTCATAATCATTACTTACATCTGCATTTCCTCTCTGCTTAAGTTTGCTTAAGTTCAATTCAATTCCTGTTGGACACTCACACTTTCAATGCCAATAGCATTGAGAGCCTGTGAAATGTTTTTATGAACTTTATGAACAGATTGCACAGTCTTTTCTACAATTTTGCATTCGTGTCGTACATCAAGTCTTTTTTTTTTGCACTTCGCCATCTGTAAACAGGCATCCTGAGGCTCCACGCTGCGTGTAAGCTAGTAATTACCTGCCAACGAAATGACAATAATGCTGATGTTCATAATAAAAAGAAGATTAATGAAAGAGAAATAATTAAAGTCAATACAAAGATTTAAAACAGTATTGTTCAATTTGTGAAGTCTCAATCATCCTGCAAAGTCAGAGTGCTAATTAGATCGTTAACTTTCGTACTAATGACTCGGTGACTAGTAAAAGAAAGGAGTATAATCAATGTCAAGTCACTGGCAATATGGCGCTGTCCCCTTGACCTTGGATAAATTTGTTAATAAATAAATAAATAATTGTGTCAAAGTAGACGTTTTGACTTGCAGTGGTATTCTCTGAACAAAGACAAGACTTTTTTTTTATGTTTCAGTAGGGTTAGCTTCAGATCAAAGATGCTGGCAGTGGGTTTAACATTATCATACAATTTTATGTTAATTAGAACAAACTTTCTAATATTGTATCATTACAGCACTAGTTAAGCCTTAAGCTCAGATTTCAACCCAAGTTCCAAAAAACATCAGTATTTACTGAATTGCTGTGCTATGAGGTTTACGTACGTACAGCTACATACTGTGTACATAATCCAATTATCTGGTGTTATCCAGATGAGGATGTGTTTCATGTCTGAATCTGGTTCCTCTCAATGGACCTCATTTATCAAGCTGTAAAGCTACGGAGGGATTTTTCTTGTAAATCGTTAGTACGAGCGTTTACACAGACAATTTGGTATTCAGGAAAATCCCAGAATTTTGAAAAAAAAGAACAAAATCGTTCATATCCTGCTCGTGCTCCAGAGTGTGTGTAAATGTATGCATAATAAGACTAACTAAACCTCAATTGATCGGCTTCAAATCATATAATTTGCAAAGGAGTTACTGAATTTTAATATATGGATGACGCAGTCAAGAGACTTTGCTAGTTACGCTGCTTCCTGAAAATGTTTAAAAGTGCTAAATAAATTACATTTAATTTATTAATTAATTTATTAATTATTAAATAATTCATTGACTGTAGCTCCTGTACCCTGTCCATCTGCTCACCAGTGACACTGACAGCATTAATATCTTAGTGTGTGTGTGTGTGTGTGTGTGTGTGTGTGTGAGACTAATACAATGGACAGGGTAGAGTGATGAAGACACTTTTCTGCAAAAACACCTGAAGTAGTTTGTGATGTTCAAAAAGTAGTAACTGTACACACACACACACACACACACACACACCACACACACACACTCAACCCTAGTGCTTTCAGTGTGTTGGGGAGTGGTGCTCTTTGAAGCCCTGTGTGTGATTTAGCCTTTCCCTCTGCCCTTTATCAGAGGAAAAATCGATCACAATGGCATGGTTTGTGCTTTCTTTTTGTTCCTCCCTTCATCTGTGCAGAAGCAGCAAAGTTTCCTGTGTTGAATAATGAACACTGCGGAGAAGAGCAGGATGAATACAGATGGAAGAAAGCTTCCGATTTGGCAAAGCACAGCACACAGGATGAAAAATACGGGGTGAAAATTGAAGTACAGGTCTTGCTATGACCTACAGATGTCCACTATCAAGACATGTTATTAGTTCACAAATATTTAGCAGAAAGTAATACTATTTTGGAATTTCAAACTAATATGAATTTTTTAAATATATGTACTAATATGATGATAATATGTTATTTTGGTAATTTCACCATTAGCCTGTAAGTAATGTGCCAAGTCATTGTTGTTTATTGTTATGGTATTTGTGCTGCTTAAATTACAAGAAGGTTATGGGACGGTACACTGTTGTTAGCTTGGGGTTAACATGATACTGAAATCCCATACAAGTACTAAGAAACTCTGCTTTGGGGTCCCTGGAGGACTAGTGGTTAAGCCATGGAGCTCTTGCTGCTGCGGCCTGGTTCGAACCCTGGCTAGGGGACTAACCCCAGCCACTGGGGTTGTGTGCAACAGTGCGCTCTCAGTGCTGGTCCCAAGCCTGGATAAAACTGGCAAGGGTTTTGTCAGGAAGGGCATCCGGTGTAAAAACTGTGTCTCCCCAACAGTGCTTGAGACAGGCACTGAGAGTGCACTGTTGCACACGACCCCAGTGGCTGGGGTTGGTTCCCTACCTGGGAATCACACTCAGGCCACAGTGGTGAGAGCACTGTGGTCTAACCACAAGCCCTCCAGGGACCCTGATCTTTAAAAACAATTAAAAACTGAAAAATGCTGCTTGCAAACGTATTAAACCCTGTCAGCCTAGTACTTGGTTGAATCACCTTTTGCTACCATAACTGCTTCAAGTCTGAGTTCCTAGCAGCTCTGCACACTGTTTGGGAGAGATTTTCACCTATTCCTGCTGGCAGATTTGTTCCAGGCTCTTCAGGTTGGTTGGATATTGTTTGTTGACTCCAATTTTCAAACAGTGTCTCAGATTCTCAATGGGATTCAGATCTGAACTTTGACTTTGCCAGTTTTAACTGCTCCTGTGTTTCTTTGGCCTAGTGTTTGGGATCATTGTCCTGCTGAAGCGTGAAGTTTCTCCCAAGCTTTAGTTTTTTTCGTTGTTGTTTTAACAGACTGAAGCAGATTCTCTTGTAATATCACCCTGTATTTTGCTCCATTCATTCTTCGTTCAATTTTGACAAGATGCCCAGGTTCTGAGGATGAAAAGTGTCCCCATAGCATGATGTTTTCTCCCCCATTTTTCAATGTAGGGATGGTGTTAATTGAAGTATGGGCTGTGTTATATTTGCATCACTCATAGCGCTTTGAAACTTTAAAAAACATCTTGATCTTGGTCTCACCACACCAAAAAAACACATCTTCACTGGGTCACTATCGAGGTTCATATAGCTTCCTTCTTGAGCAATGGTTCCTTTCTAACCATCCTCCCATACTGTCCTCAAATAAGCAGAGCTCTAGAAATGGTTGTCTAGTGCACCCTCATTCCACTCTCAACAACTGCACTCTGTAACTCCTTCAGAGTGACTGTTGGCCTCATGGTGGATTTTGAGGGAGGGCCTTGTCTAGGTAGTGCTTGGGTGGTTTGATGCAGCTTACTGGGATGTCCAACTTCTTAGATATAATTTTACACCCTATTCTGAAGTTATGAAATTCTATTACCGTATCTTTAACTTCCTTAGAATGCTCCTTCTAAGTTCTTCATTTTCACTCCTTTGCTTTATTGATAATTCAACGGAGGTGGTTTTTGCTCAGAAAATGGGAGTTGTGGCATGGGCTTTTTTATTATTTCACAGATGAAGCCCAATTAAAAGTCAGTTGTGTCCTTGTTAAGACAATATGTTTCATCTGGAGCTTCTGGAAGCTGGGGGTTGAATACTTATCCAAGCTGCACTTTTCAGTTTTTGATTTTCAAATCTGATCAATTCCAGGGGGATTGAATACTTTTGCAAGCCACCGTAACTGATAAATTTCATTGACATTCATCTTTGGTAGTTCTTGCAGACACTGACTGTAGAATACTGCTATTGCTAGTGTAGTGAAAGAACTGGAAATGTTCAGTGGGCAATGAGCAGTACTCTGAAGAAGCTGGAAGTGTTTGTGCACTGAACCCATAGCCATGGGTTTTTCTCTTTTCACTCTCGCCACTGTTTAGTGGTCTATTTATGCAGGAGATTAGTTGCTGATGCAACCACTGCTATATCACACACCCAGGATTAGGGGTACAGACAAACACCCAAAGACAAACTGATTAGCTGAATTTGTCAGTTGGAAAAAATTAGAGCATATCACTAGAAGAGTAGCTCCAAAACTAGTTGTACAGCAGCAAGCAGATTCAAGCAGAACACTAGAGAAGGTTATGAGGTTCTATGAGGTTAAACATGGCCAACTAGTGGGTGTTCTGCTTGAATCTGCTTGCTGCTGTATATTCATAAATTCTTAAATTGGACTCTTTCTGAATTTCTATTGTGATGTGTTTACCTAGGGGACACTTTGGCTTAGTGGTGAGCACGGTCGCCTCACACCTCCAGGGCTGGGGGTTCAATTCCCACCTCTGCCCTGTGTGTGTGGAGTTTGTGTGTTCTCCCTGTGCTTCGGGGGTTTCCTCCTCCAGTCCAAAGACATGATTTGTAGGCTGATTGGCATCTCTAAATTGTCCCTAGTGTGCAAATGTGTGTGATTGTGCCCTGTGATGGATTGGCACCCTGTCCAGGGTGTCCCTTGCCTTGTGCCCCAAGTCCCCTGGGATAGGCTTCAGGCTCCATGCAACCCTATGTAGGACAAGTGGTACAGAAAATGGATGTGTTTACTTTTTCATAACCCCGGTCTTTTATTTATTTATTAATATTTTTTGCTTGACATGTTTATCTTTTTCACCATCAAATGTCCCCAAAAGGTCAAAACTGTCAGATATTTCTATCCTCCACCCACATCTGACACACACACCTCTGAAAACTAGTTTGTTCGCCTTTGTATTCTTGTTTTGTGATAGCTATTATATAACTTTAAGTTTTTCCACTGCACCAGTGCACCACATGCTGTTTTTGTTATAGTGGCTACAGCTTTGTGTTAGAGCAGCCTTGCTTTTTTTTCTAATTGGAGAAGTTGTACAGATCACTCCTATCAGGATAACAATCTTGCAGTGTGTTTTGCTTCTAAGGGGACAAGTGGACCCAAAATGCCACCCACAGCATAACAGAGACACTACTTTTCCCTTTAATTTGTCATCTTTCTGTAAGTATACTGTATGTTGCCATGTACATTTGTGCATACGATTGCTCTGCATACCATGGGTGAAATATTTTAGGAAAACAGAAGAGTAGACTTTTCTCCAGGCTAGCACACTGCACATTATATCTGCACAGTGCATAAGGGCAATGTCACTCTCTGACTGACATTACACACAGGGAGAGAGGCACTTGGAAGCAAAAGAGAGAAAAATATGACAAGAACATCAGACTTCCTGTCACCTGTAGATAGGTAAGGGTAGTGACAAACATGATTATCAGTAAACACAAGTCTGTAGTCCGAATCATTCCTTCTGTTTGCATTAATGATACAGTCATCATTTTTTTGTTTCCTTTTATTGGTGAAGTACTGGGTTACTAACATTATGCATTGTGTAGCAAATGTCTTTGTGCATTACAGATAAAAAATATACAGGTAGTAATTTGATTGTAAGAAATATATATTCAAAATACAGTGAGGAAAATAATCTGGTAAATACAGTGTATTATGTACATACAAATGCTGTGATGTGGTACATTATCCAGTTAATTTTTAGCAGTTTAATTTTACCCAAAGAATCCAATCCACAAGCACAATTACGAACACAAATATAATAAATGCAAGACAAGACTGCTGGAACAGCAGTTTGAATGTGTTTGCTGAAACTTTATTCGAACCCTGGTCTGGCTTCACTAATTGTAAAACTCCAAAGCGTACCTATCTAGTAGGTCTAATTAAACGACCAGTGAGTGTAAATACCAGCCCTCTTCTCCCCTCAGTCTCCACTTCATTTCTTAACTGTCTCTAGAACGTGACCCTGAGTAACCCTGCATGATTAACATACAACATGTTGCAACGTGCAGTACACTTGCTCATTAATTTGTCCCGTTAAGCCCTTTTTTGACTGGCTCATGAATTATTGAGAAAGGTCATGTCCTTTTTAAATACTCTCTTACCACAAAATCTGTTTTATTCAAAGTGCACTTCTTTGCCATTGATTTTTCTCTTTACCTGTTTTTGTACCCTTCTGCTTCCTCTTGTTCTAATTATAATATTTGATGATTGAGCATCACTTAGCAAAGGAGCAAGAGTTTGAACCTCTACTTAAGAAAGGAGCATCGCCTCTTTGGTAATTAGTGCACTCGTTCCTACTTAAGCTGTGAAAAAACATGTCAGGAACAGCGGTCAATGGGCATTGTTCACACTCCTTTAAAAGTGCAATACAAAGTGAGGGAATATAAAGTCTGTCCACTCAGCAGCCAGTAATGTTTGAGGAACAAATGAAGGGATTTATATGGCAATTGGCCACGTACATGCACTTGTCATGTTAAGTTCACTACAAAGCTGTGGATACGTCCCAAAACCCATACTAGTGTACTAATTAGTATAGCACTTCATTTGATGAACTACGCTACTATTCAGAATGATGTACGCAGCTATGTAGCTATGTGAATGTAGCTATACACTGATTGAAAACAATGGGCCAATCATAGTGATGTACAGTATATGCATTTTTGAACAGCATCTAAAAAATAGTACGTGGAAATAGTAATTTCTTACTTTTGCTGCACCTCTTTATAGAAAATCACCCCAAAAGCTTCACAGTGTAGCCCCTTTAACACGATATTAAAAGCAATTCTTACTATTACACTACTATATCATTATACTGAAGCCAGAAGGAGTCATGACATACTCCCAGGTCTCTTCATGTTTGGAAGAGAGAGAGCGAGAGTGTGTTTCTAAGTCTGTTCTCACAACAGTGAGCTGGAGACCAGCAGACATTGGAAAAGCAAGTTGCATTTTGCTTCTTTTTCTAAGTCTTTGCCTTAGAGACAAGTTCATGCAGCTCAAAAGTGTTTTTTGAACCTTTTTTAACTTAAGAAAAAAACCCCTGTAACTTCTCCTTATTCAAGAGAAAGAGGAAGCGACTTTTCCTGTGGCTGGAATGTGGGCTTTTAAGTTTGGGTGTGGATGATTAAATTTTAAAGTTTATTTCACTTCACATAATGTAATATCTATCTGTCTTTCTGTCTATCTGTCTATCTGTTTGTCTTTAAAGGAACACTTGCTGTGTTTGCTCTTGTTTTCAATTAATGAATTAGTTATGTTGTGTGTGTTTTCCTTCTCAGTATTGAACTGCCTCCACTACAGTGTATTTCAGTTATATCTACGTATGTTGTGTATCAGCTTCTGGCCTCTGAGCGAGATTTAACTTCCTCAGTGTCTTTGTTTGAAATCATTTCTCTGTCCATTTCTTTATAACTTCTCTCAATTGGGCCATTTCTAATATGCAATTCCTCTAGTACCCATAATTCTTGATTTTAAAACTGCACCAAGTGTTGTAGATCTTTAAAAATGTGTGTTTCCGAAAGCTGATGAAAGTTTCAATTTGACGCCAGGTTGCTGCAGATTCAGACATTTATTCTAAGGGCATAAAAAAGGCTCAGAAGCACCCATGAGAACCCATGAGCAAGGAAATTACTGACTCTTAATTATAACACAGCAACAAATACAACACCCAATCTCTCACACACTTACTTACCCTGTCATAAACACTAACCACTGCCCTAAGGAGAACACAATAATTGAAAAAGTACACAATATTTTGTTTTTTGTATTTTTGTTTAAGTTTAGTTGAGTTTTGTTAGGTTGTTTGCTTTGTATCGAAATACACACTGCGTACAGTGTATTGACGATCTAATAACTGGATGTTTGTAGGGTAAAAATGTCTTAAATCTAATATTTTACACTTAATGGATATGATAGGTAATGGTATGTTACATATCGTTGTTGAGTCATTCTTATTTTAAAACTCAAAACAGCCACCCTTGAATCTGCAGTATATCAACATTCTCTGCTGGTGTCAGCCATTTTGAAAAAAAGTCAAACCCCGGAGGTGTCGGATGTTTGCACTGAGAAATCTCACTGGGAAACTCAGTAAGGTGTAAATAAGAATTATTAAAATGACAAAATAAGTTATGAAATATTAAAGTGTTCAGCAGTTATACCACACCTAGAAGACAATATCTATATAGAAATATGTTATTATTACAAAACAGACTATTATGCCAGTTTTTAAGTCTATTCCAGGCCAACTTTGAGTGTGTGTGTGTGTCCTGCTGTGGCTCTGCTGATCCTGCAATCACTGATAATGCAGCTAAAGGTCAGAAAATGTCAAACTGCATGTTGATGCGGCTGCTTTCCACCAATTTTTATGCTCAATATTCTCTAAAAGCCACTTAACACTTCGGTTTTATTTGGCTTGAAATGACCTACTTTAAAATTCATCCCAGATGTGGGTCAGTACCTACATGCTTTTTCCAACATAAAACCATAAGCTGAATATGCTCAAACTACAAACGACTTTCAGCTTTAATATTTTCATTCAAATCAGGTGAATGGTGTAGGAAATAAAGTCTTTGTAAAACCCTCTGTATTCTCCCTGGTGAACTCTTCTATTGATTGTTGACTTTGACACAGATAAATCTACCTCCTGAAGGGTGTTCGTGATCTGGCCGGCTGTTGTGAAGGGGTTTTTCTTCACCAGGGAAAGAATTCTTGTCATCCACCACAGTTGTTTTCTGTGGTCTTCAGGGCCTTTTGGTGTTCCTGAGCTCACCAGTGCGTTCTTTCTTTTTAAAAATGTACCAAATAGTTGATTTGGCCATAACATAAATTATAGTTTATGCTGTCTCTCTGATGGGTTTGTTTTGATTTTTCAGGCTAACGATAGCTTGCTTCACTGGCAGTGACAGCTCTTTGGACTTCATATTGAGAGTTAACAGCAACAGATTCCAAATTTGGATTTAGACATTTGCCAATGTCCATGTCCAATGTCAATGTGATATAATTTAATATTATTGAATTTCTTAACTAGACTTCTTGTCCATAATTATTAGCTTGTACAACACAGTATTATTCAACAAATATGGATAAGTGATGTTAGTGGTCAAAATACCAAACCTAAAATTCATACTACATGTTAATTATATATATTTTTTATTCAAACCATATTCATGCAAGGTTGTATTAGTATATTAGTATATTATTTATTAGTATATATATATTAGTAATTAAAAAATAATTCGACATCATCCAATTATTCAATTATTTAGACATTCTACACAATTCATGCACACAGCTGAGCACTTGAGGGTTAAGGGCCCTTTTCTTAAGACACAGCTGTAGGACCCTCAGTCCTGGGAGTTATATTTTCCAGTCATTAATGTAGAAGATAAGTTCTATGTGCAATGCTGAAATTAGATTTGTTGGCTTGAATTCATGCCACAGCAAGCAGCAGTACTAAGATGCAGGGTGATCTTTTAATTTTATTTCATTTTTGAATGCTCAGAAGGCAGATTAAGAAGCTCTATAGTTGGAGAAGCAGAGCAAGGCTAAGAATTGGACAAGAGAAAGGAAGAGGGTGTTTGGCAAATATGGCTATGGTTTGCTTTCCTTATGGGCTTTTCTCACACAGATCCACACAAATGTGCGCGCACACACACACACACACACACACACACACACACATGGATGTTAATAGTGGAATTTTTTTTTTTGGACATTTTACATTAGCATAATTTTTGCATTTTCAAAAATGTACACTAACACATTGCTGGAGAAGACATTTCGAGGGTCAGAGTGCCAGTTTCTGTTGCTCCACAAATGAATGTACTTTGCATTAATTCTGGGGAAAAAAGGAAATGAGATTTAAAAGAAAAAAAAAATGACTGTAATTTCAACGAAATGCTGAAGTACCTGAGGCATTTTTCTCTAATACATGCCTTGCATTTGTAACCTTATATTTCCAGGGTTACTTAGATCACATACCTCATTTGCTACATAGCAGCTCTTCATTATAACATCTAATAAAGCCAATGCTTTTTCTATACTGTGCAAAAAAAAAAAAAAGCATTTCAGAGCCATGAACATGAGATATTGAAAACAGACTTCACTTGTATAAATCTGCTTTATGACATTATCAGCCTTCGTAGACATTATATACGGAGATCGACTGGTTTTTGTTTTTTAATCAGTTCAAATGAATTTACGTTCACTACATATTAAAATATGTCAATTCCATTTGCTTTGTGTGTGTGTGTGTGTGTGTGTGTGTGTGTTGTCCATTTGGCACCTGAAGGTGAGATTCATTTTAGAGCCTCATTGTCCTCATCAAAAGACGAAAGGGATGTTATCAGTGGATGACACACACGTTCACCCGGCGTCCCCCCTCTCTGTCTCACGATTGCCTTCTCTTTCCTCACATAATGCTTCATTACTCTTTACTCACGATCCTCCCCAGCTGGAGTTTATTACTGTCTCTTTACGCGTTATCTTATCAGACCAAGCCATATTTACGGTCCAGGACACATGGCCACATCACAGCAGCATTTGTGTGTGTGTGTGTGTGTGTGTTGCTGAGGAATGATTGCATGCTTATAGTGAGCACTTCTGTGTACTTAATTTGACCAGAATGATGAACGTGTGTATTCTGGGATGTATATGCCCTTCTAGGTTAAAAAAAATGTGTTGAAAAAAACATATGCATGTGTGTTTTGGATTGTGTGTGTGTTTGTGCATGCATTTTGACAAGCTAAAGAATGTATTCTAATCGTGTAAATGTGTGTGTTTAGTGCAGTAAGTGTCTGTGTGCAGAGGTGTAGCATTAAATGAGAGTGAAGTGGGAGATAGCAGCTGGTATTACTGAACGCAGTGTTGATTGTTGTTGTGTTTTTAACTAACACAGCTATTTAATACAATTTCGTATTAATAGTTCCAAATAGTTCAAAAGTCAAATAACACACCACCTTAAATAGTAGTAAGAAACTTATTAAGTATTTCTAACTTATTTTAGACTTTAACCTAACTTTAACTTAACACCACGGTGAGGTTTTTCGCACAGTCGAAAGTGCAGCAGCTAAAACACAAGCTGGATTGCAAACAGCTCCATACACTGTAGTGTACTATAGGAAGCCATTTTGGATTTGGTTGACGTTTCCATCATTGGGTTGCATTTCGCAGGTATATGAATGCTCATATGTCTGTAATGTTCACATTAACACCACAATCACATTAACAAAACGTAGGTTTTGAAAAAATATGCAGAAAGAGTGGAGAATAACAGCAATCCAGGGTGGAGGTACTTTTTAACAATTCACATCTAATATTTAGTCATGCTGAGAACTGCTCTCGCGTGGTATTTGGTTTCCTTTCATTTTGAAAGTTTGTGTGATGGCTAGGAGTGATATGAGTGATATGAATGATCAGGCTACAAACATATCAATATCTACAGTATCATACAATGAAATCACGCCATAGAATTACTGTGAGTGTTCAGAGACAAGGCCTTTGTGTTGTGACTCACAGGGATCATCATTCAATGAAAAAAGAAGCAACAAAACACAAATTTCTTTTTTCAGTTTAGTCAGCGATCCTAACTGGCAGGTGCAGGACGGCACCAAATGATGCCAAGTGAGAATAATAATAATAATAATAATAATTATTATTATTATTATTATAATAATAGGTCATTTTGCTCTACAGCCTTTGTCTCATGGAAATAATTGGGGAGAAAAAGTTTGAGTGTACTGTACACTACTTTGAATTCAGAATGATTTGATTGACATCAAAATGCGTTTGATCTATTCACCTTCTGATTATCAGTCATACTGTCCTATTTCCTAATGCGCAACACTGATAAAAGTCCTGTCACTAATCCTTAGTAATCCTTCTTTATCCCTCCATCTGCTTCTGTTTACTAGTGCAACAGAAAAAGAGGACGAAAGAACATTTTCCAAATGTTGGCTGAAGCAAACACATAGATCTCCACCGCTCTCAGACGGCTTGAGCACTGCACCGCTGTCTTGCTCATCAATTCTAGATTAAATTTCTGAGTCATGATGGAAGCACTCACATTCAGTTTATGTATAGCGTATAACTACCAGTTTAGAGTGAAGTGGAAGAACGTTGGAGCAGCAATATTATTTCATGATTTACAGTCAGGGGAATGTGTGGTATTGTAAATAAAATGTTTTATAAGAAAAAAAAAAAAAAAAAGCAGATCACTGCTCACACTGGAGTTCGCCATGTCTTGTGTTTTATTCAAACTAACAATTTGTGCAGAGAGCAGCCACTGGAATTTTTAAATTTTTTAAAAAAATGCTACACAATGTTGAAGTCATGTGCAGACAATGCATTTACAGTAGACCATATGATAATAAATATCAATAACGGTAAAGAGTGAACAGTCACATTGCGCATTGTGTGTTCCGGTACTGATTTTAAACACATCCTCATTTTGGGTCCATTCGGCTGAATCCATGACTTCCATCTCTTACTCCATCATCTCAAGTCAAGTGTGTTGGCATCACTATAGATTTGAGCAGCCAAACTTACCCAGAAGGCATAGCTCGGGTTCTGATGCAGTTATCAAAATGGCCGGCAGAAAGAAATGAAGTCCTCACACTCCTGTGTCCTCAGTGGAATCAATCAAAAACAATGTAGAACATACAGTGAAGGAACACATCCACACAGTAGTTCTTTTCTTTACAGAATCTGAAGCTTTATACTGTATTTACAAAAGTGGACACCCATATAAACAAACCGAATGAATAAATAATAAATCTCTTTTCATAGAGCCTCTTTCTGAAGCCTGAGGATATTCCACAAAGTCACTGAAGACAAATATAACACAGAAGAGACATTCAGTAGCATTCTGAGAACATTTTAGAAGAAATTGGATATTCCTAAATGATGCTAGCTAGCTTGTGTTCGCTTGCTCTTAACAAGCTAGCTAGCATTATAATGAAGGGCTGTCTGCTAACTTATACAGCCAGCTAGAACTAGCCATACAGATAGCTAGCTGGCTAGTTTTACACCAAGTGGCTGTAAATAGCTAACTAGCTTAGTAGTTAGCTACTTTATATATATATTTTTATTATTCATAAACACTAGTGTTTTTAAAGAGTTCTTAGACACATGAAAGTTGCAAGAAAAAGGGATGTCAGAACATTTGAAATGTCATCGTTAGCTAATTACTAAGCTAAATAGCCGTTCAGATTTGAGGTAACATAACGAAGAATATAAAGCTTGACAGGGAAAGAGGGAAAATTGTTCTTCATACCTCATTATATTACAGTCATTTGAATATTACAAAACTTTCTACTTGCTATTTCCTCGTGTTAGAAATAATGTATGCTTGCAGTGCATTATGGGTTGACGGGGTGATGTTGCTTTTCTTACTTTCAAAACACTTCCAAAGCCTTGATTTTTTTTTCATTGACCTGTTTTAATGAATTGGGTCAGTGACTTTTTAATGAACAGAACGTGCTGACTGAACAAAATGGCACGATAATAAGAAAAAGTATAAAAATACAAACAAGATGTTCTTTAAAGGGCTGAATGAGCAACATTTGGGTTTTAATTTCATTTATTCACCACGCCTGACCATGAAAGACCAAATAGTCTTGCATATATGTAGGTAGTGTTTAACTATTGCATTGCCACTTGGTGTAACAGCAGATTAGTGGTAGTTACTAACTAATAAACTAGCTACTCCAGTGACCACCCCTTGGTGTAACACTAACCAGCTAGCTTTAATACTTTAAAAAAAAATGTTTAGCTAGCTTACTCAAACAGCAGCCCCTTGTTATAATGCAAATTCTATTCATTTTCATTTCAATCCAAATCATACTAAGGTTACATGCTGTATGGGTAACTAGCTATCTAGTTATGAGCTCCATAAAACAGGTAGTAACTCTAGCTTATCCCTGGAGGACTAGTGGTTAGGCCTCAGCGCTCCCACCGCTACGGCCCGGGTTTGAGTCCCGGCCAGGGAACCAACCAAAGACAGATATAGCTTATTGGCTAGTGTTACACCAAGGGGCTGCAGTAGCTCAATGTAAATATTAAACAAGGAAGTGTTACACTGAGACACACCAGTAGTAGCTAAACATTACCTATATAACTAACTCGCTGGGCTCTTTTATAAGGATTCCAGAGACTACATCAAGACAAAAGGATGAAGACAAGGGGAAAAAACTGAAAGCATATAGCACACCCGTCTCTCTCTTCCAAATCAGTCGAACAAACAGACAAGTTCGACCTTATTTTAATCATGTGAAATTCTGAGCGAGACACCTTTAATCCGCTCTGGATGATCAGTAGATGATATGCTAATGTTTAAAATCTTTCAAATCTTTTTCAAAATGAAAAAAAAGATAAAAACAAACAAACCACAACAAAAAAAGATTTAAATATGGTTACACAGTTTTTTTT
>CM040464.1:25807146-25831690 GCA_022758105.1 Pangasianodon gigas | reverse complement strand
ATATATATATATATATATATATATATATATATATATATATATATATATATATATATATATATATATATATATATATATATTTAAATTTCAGACAAGATGATCTACAAGCTACTTTACAAATCGCATTAACATTTCATAGCCCGGTGCTTGTTGAGGTCCAGAGGGCTCAGTCCTGATTTTAGGACACACACACACACACACACACACACACACACATATATATACACACACACACACAGATTTTAAGTCAGAGAGAGTTCACTGAGTCTCCTGTAAATTCAGCAAAGGTCCCGTGTGCTTCAGAAATCCCAAACAGTGGGGGAAAAAAACAAATATATTTGGGCGGAGCTTTGTAAATGAGGACGAGGAGGTAATATTGGTGCTGAAGTGACATCCAAGAAGAAGCTTTCAGATAATGTGGGCGGGTTAAATAGTGTTTTTCAAGCAAAAAACAAAGCAAAATTTTTTTTTTTTTGCGGTTTGTAACTTGTACAGTGATGTGACATATTACAAGCAGGCGAATGCACAAATTATATATCTATACATTACATATATATTAAAAAAACAAACAAACAAACAAAAACTCCTCAGTTGCATTTGATCGCACAATAGATCTTTGTGAACCACACACACACACACACACACACACGGGCACACTAGAGGAAATGAACATTATTGTAAAGTCAAAGAATTAAGGAGGGATTATGAACAGGAGTCTCAGCTCAGGAAACATTACAGTGCTGAACTACAGCAACACTAACGGGAGAAAAACTATTCTACACTTTCTAGAGTTGATTTTAGAGTCAATATATATTTTTTTCCCTTTAAGCAAACAAACGTAGATGTGTTGTGTCTTACACTCAGGAGCAACTTATCATCCGGGGAATACAGTAGTGTGTACAGTATTGCATGGTGCATTTGTCTTTTTTTTGTAAATGCTGCTGAGAAGAAGAAGCCATAAACCCAGAATGTCGTACAGTTGTACAGCACACGAATGTCAGTGCCACAGGTGGGATCCAGAAGGAAAAAAAAAACAGCATTATATATTTCTTGCAAGACTTCTGAAAATCTGTCTGGTCCACGAGGAGGGAAAAAAAAAAAGCTTGGCGATGAAAAGGTGACACGTTTAATCGTTCTGGATGCAGTCCAAATCGACCGAGCAGCAGATTTTCCCGTTCTGCAGGAGACCAGAGTGTGATGTTATTTATCAGCCACAACACACCACAAAATAAAAATGCTAATCATCCATCAGCTTTATCCGGCATGCTGTAAAACATGCATTCTAACCAAGTCAATCTTGTTGTATTGACTGTTTATAATGGCTGGCCTGCAACTGCACTCCCAGAACACTAATCAGTTTTATTTAGCAGCTCATTATCATTGCTGCACTCAATATCATCTGTTACCTCGAAGGCTATGTGAAAATCACATAACATTAATGAACATAATGAACAGACGAGAAAACATATTTGTATTTGTATTTGCGATATGTAACTATTTATGAATCATATGTTTCGTAGATAGCAATTTATTTATTGTTTTTCACATGGTTAAATTTAGCTAGCTAACATGACAAGCAGTGTATGAAAGTCGCTAGTGTTAATTAGTTGGTTAATTATTGGCCTAGTATTTTTTTTATTGTAATTATCAAAAATTGTTAGCCTGGCTGGTGAGCTACTGTGAGTAAGCATGCTGAATCCTGAAACACATGCAGCTGAGGTACAGTTATAGACAATATTGTTACATCATAAATTGCACGAGGCTACGCCTACATTTGAGTGAAAGCTCCAGTGTGTTGGAGTGGTAGAGCAGTGGTAAAGTGTGTGTGTACCTTGCATGTGCAGGTGGTGCATGGTGCATTGGGATCGCTCCACATGGCCCCGCTGAGGCGTGTGACGCCGTTGGGGTCGTGACATGTCTGCCTGGGGTCAGAGGTCTCAATGTTGTCGACACAGGGGTCAGGAATGCAGCGAGGACAACACTCCCCCTCCAACACGGTCGAGTGATTACACAGTAGGACAGGACACGAGAGAGATACACACCCCACCTCTCCCTGCTACACACACAAGAGCAAGAGAGAGAGAGAGAAAAATCAGAATGATGCACATGGAATGAAGCAAATGCCGACATTTTCAATGCTTTGGCTTGAAACTCTTGAAGGAAAACACATGGATACGGTGTTGGATACTGTGAAAATCATCAAAGAAATAAAACGAGAGATGGCTGTGGGGAAAAACGGATGATCACTTCCCAATACGAAGATAAACCACAGAATAAAATTGCCATTATAATGCCTCACTGATAAATATCTTCAGCTTTCTTGTAATAAACAGCATAATAAATTAGGACCCGTGAGAAAAATACTCCAACAGAAAGAGAAAGAACTTAAACATTAAACCATCTTTATGTCTTGGCAATATGGTGCCAATTCATTATTGTAACATTAATATGATTTGAACTTGACCCTGCAGCCATTTTTCCATTCAGAGTAAATATATAGCAAAGTCTTTTGGAAGTGATGTGTCCATCCCTCTTGTCCCTTAATATATAATCACAATACTAGAAGGGCATTTTAAAGTAATAGTTTCGACCTTAATAATGGCTGTGTTGAGCGTCCTCCCTTTGAAATCCTCCGCGTAGGATTTATTTACTTCATTTGTCCCATACAGAGATAGAGAGAAACAGGTAGTGTATGAAAGAATGAATCCTCTCCAAGTGCTCCAACAAAAGACACTCCTCAACCATTTTATCTCATTATATGACCCTTGTTCTTGTGTAGAGGAAGTGGATTTTCCATCAAAATTTTTATGACAATTTTATAGCAATGTACTGTATATATATATATATGTTCAAAGTGACATTAAGCTAAATGACCTTTACCAAGGGTGCCAATATTTCTGCTGACTGTTGTGTGTATATGTTTGATTGGACTACTGGGGTTCCAAGAGTGCTGATATTTAGTATAACAGCACTGGTAAATGTTACTGTGTGCATCACTCCATTTGTCTTGTTCACTACATAAAATTTCCAATTTTTGCAACACACAACTCTCTATCCAGCTGTGACTTCTTTGGGAAACATTTCTTTGACAGAATATGAAAAAAGGCCAAAATATTTATTTTCAAACTGCTGCATCACAGGGTAGTGTGACACTTGGAGAAAAGTGTTATCTGCCCTCTTCCGCATACATGAGCTTACAGCCAAGCACAACTGGCTAGTGTCACTGTGATTGACAGGCGAGAGAGAGAGTATGGCCCTCCCACCCAGAGAGCATGGACAATTTTGCTCTCTTGGACTCCCGGCGACATATTTTATATTTATCAAATATTTATGCATTTATACCAATGGGCATGGAAAACATTTACATAGTGTAAGCGAGATAACAGCCAAAAAAAAGCATCCCATTGACAGAGGAAACACTGTTTTGTCACTGCGTTCACTGTCTCTGCATTGTCAAGTTCATGTCTGATATCTGATTGCATTGCTGGTTTGTTCTTCTACTCATCAAAGGCATAAAGTGGCTTGCAATGATTTTGCATTCAGTCCCATTTATGCTTTAGTTCAGAAAATTTCAGATACATCCACATACCACCACGTCCTCTCCACACTTTCCCTGTGGATTCCCAGCACGAGCTGCTGTCTGACCAAAAGTTGACATAATTACACGTCTCTAGGTCTTTTACAATCTAGACTAGCTTAAATTAGAGTCTGACCTTTAAGTGCCACTCTTATTTATAAAACCAGTGCTAAGCTATTGAGCTTTGTGTTGGCTTCTCTGATAAGTGCATTTCTGTTTGGGCGAGTGAGTGATGGAGGCTGTAATTTCTCCTCATTTGATTTGATTAATAGAGGAAAAACCTCTGCCAGAATTGCTGTCTAGGCAGCTCATGGGTCTTTCAATTAGCTAAATGTGGACATGTCTACTGACAGCTTTGTCCTTTGAGAGTTTCCAGCTTGATGCAGATGAACTGTCTCGAAAATAAAAGTGAATGTGCAACTACTGCGTTAACATATACATATATATATACACACACATACACACACACATATTATATATATATATATATGGAGTGCTCAGACTGAAACTACATTCACATTACTACTACACTGTGCTACATCTGAGGTTGAGGAAACTGGACAGACGGGTGTCTGTCTCTCCTAGTGTGTAGAGTGAGAGTGGAGAAGGACAGTGTAAAATGGATGGATATGGAGAAAATGGATGGTGTGGTTTTAGCTGTGTTTTTGTAGGCTGAGCGGTGAAACACTTCTCGATGAAAAGATAGATCACTGCAGTAGTTGACCTACTTACTCATAATGGTTCTGCTCTCACAAAGGTAGCAGCAATTAGAGGAGTTTTTCCTTATCCTGCTGTGCATTGTAGAAGTCATATAACAGAATTAATTGCAAAATCTGGCAGCCCACCATGATGCCCTGGCAAACCCTGCCAGCCGCAATGAACTCTGGCTGAAAGGCCATGGTTGAAAAGAGACAGCAGCTTTCAGGATAAGATGAGGTGCAGAAATAATTTTTTTTCCTGTGTTTTTTTTTTATTTAATTAATTTATTTTCATCCTGTATTTATCAACATGCTTTTAAAACAAGTTATTTAAACAATTTTGTTCATTTGTATGGTCATTCTTATTCTTATTATTAACCAGGTGGGTGGATGCACAAAACCAAATAGAATAGCTTTCCACCTTACACATCAAGGTCACACCTTTAACACCAATATGTGTTCATCCATCCATCCATATTCTGTACCACTTATCCTACACAGGGTTGCGGGGAGCCTGGAGCCTATCCCAGGGGACTCAGGGCACAAGGCAGGGGACACCCTGGATGGGGTGCCAATCCATCACAGGGCACAATCACACACACATTCACACACTACAGACAATTTAGACAACACCTCTTTGGATTGTGGAGGAAACCCCCGAAGCATGGGGAGAAAATGCAAGCTCTGCACAAGCAGGGCAGAGGTGGGAATTGAACCCCCAACCCTGGAGGCACGAGGTAAATGGGCTAACCACTAAGCCACCGTGCCCCACAATATGTGTTCATGCACATGTATTTATATAAATTTAAAAAAATAATAAAAAAAAAAAAAATACCCTGCTAAATACCCTGCATAATAAACCCAGTCAATAAAACCTGCACTGATGAGCAGTAGCACCTTAGTAAACAAAAATAAACAATTGACATTTGGGTCACGCGAGCTTCTAATTCCTGTTTTCATAAATCCAGCACCATCTTCAGTGATTAGAGTCGTTATTGGTGCAGACTGCAGTGAATGATGCTATGAAGTATAATTTATAGAGAAGCCACAACTGGGGAAAGCAGCCAGGCGAATATTATTTAGATTAATTTACACCGTACCTGCAAATGTAATTATGTAATGATAACTCAGAAAAACACCAAGAAAGTTAAACAGGGAAGAAAATTTTTTGAACTGCTATCAGTAAGAAAACAGGTCTTCTTTTTCTTTTCCCCCCATGGTGGGTGTGATTCTTAAAATCACTTTACGTAAAGGTTATTTCAGCATTAAATGATTGCCATTTTTGTGTTAGAGTATAATTAACATGCTGCAGATGGGTTTTATATTCTTTCTCCTCTCATCCTATTTCTAGTTCTTGACTTGTCGAGGAGGAAGTGGATTCAAGACTCTCATAATCCTGTGACTTTTGCTAATCTTGTTACTGTTAAAATCTAGTATTTGACTACTATGACTACTATTACTACTAATTTCCCCACAGTTGTATTGCTTTATAAGACTCATTAATTGACATGTAGAAGTGTGGGGGCTGGAGATGCATATCTCCTAATTTATCCAATATTAAAATCCATGAAATTATAGTTTGTGCAAATTATTGAAACCTGTGGGAATACACAGCCTTTTGTGTATTTCAGGGCAGGATGGAAGTTGTTTGTTCTGACTTGCTGGACAATGGACGTGACCTAATTGTTTGGGACCTGAACATCTGCGACACACTTACAGAGCTCTGACCTAACTACAGCATAATACCATTTGTGACAGGCAAAGTGGCAGGCTATGAAAATGCTGCTGTCTATTCATCAGCTTCCTCTGGCAGTGAGTTGAAGCAAACAGCAGATATGGCTGCAGAGCCCGCTAGGAAGGAAAAGGTAGCTCGATATTGAAGCAAACTGAAGATTGGAGTGAAAAGCATAGGCACAGCACAGCAGTGGCACTGAATGCCCTATAGTCTGGTGTTAAGACTGTCTTGGCAAAATTAAAGTTGGATTCCCCAACCAATATGGCTGGACAAGTGCCTATTCCATTTTGTGGTATATTCACCCATGCAAATGGCTGAGCTATTCCACAAAGTACCAATTTTTTTGACAGATGTGCCAGCATTCAAAGCATATGATACACTGGTGAGTGTAAGTTGTATTTCCAATGCCACACTTGCTACTGGCCCTTAAAGAAATAATGCCTGCAGCAAAAAAACAAAACAAAAAAAAAACAGAGAGAACTTCAAGCTAGGGGAGCCACGGCCAAATCACTGGTGCTGTTAAAGCAGATTAGTTGACAAGTTTGGCTGGCTCAAATGCCAAAATCACTGTCAGAACCTGGTCAAAACATGCTATATCAGCTGCCATTGGTACCTGGATAGGTCTTTGGTGCACAGGCCCTGGAAGCATTAAATCATCACCTCCTTTTATTTGAGATGAGAGCAAAACATGAACAAATAGGCTGCTCTTAGACACTCTGTCTGTGCTGGAGCTGGGTTTCAAAGACTGCAACAGTGATGGAAGGAGCCACGCAGGGTGCAGCAGGTATCATGGTGGTTTCATGCTAGGACAAGGCGTAATCAAGTCTCTAAAGCACGATTCACCAAAACTACCCGGGGATCTTGGCAGCAGTTCATAAATCACAGGTCCTGTGGTGGGATGGTTCTCTCCTCTGTAACTAGAGCACCGGAACTTGATAACAACAGAGCAGTGGTTACTGACCTCACTGTCCACAGGGTACCATTTACAGTTTCAGCATTGAACACTGCCAAACACAGGTGTCTGCCCCATACAGGTACAACACTGAAGCCAACTGGCTATGCTGACTGTGAAATTGTAGTCACTAGTAGAAGGACTAGATGGATACGACATGGACCAGAAAGCCTCACAGTTTTTTCCCCAAGATATTTTCTGATTCTAAAAAAGGAGACAGAATCCTTGGTAGCCCACAGCAGCCACTTCAGGTCCACAAATGTGGTGCATGTTATGTGTAGTCTACACCAATTGGGGAACTCTTACCAGAGATGCGCATCAGAAGCACTGGTGAACATGTCTATCATCGCCAACTTTTACTGAACATTGGAAAACAAAGCTCAGGAGGAATAAACAATGGACTGCGGGAAGAGCTCCGCGACCTTGGGCTGGTACACGAACCAGGCCCTGGGACTGCAGTATTGCCGGATGCCGCTGGGTGGGATAGAGGGTTCCGGAAACTGTGCGTGAGGCAGTGGAAGCACGGTAAGTGAGCAGGCATCCATGCTAGGCTAAAGGCTAAGCCTAGCTGCCTGGCTCTACCATCCATTCTCCTCTCCAATGTTAGCTCCCTCAACAATAAACTCCTCTTACTCAGACTACAGCTAATTACCCAGCATGAAGTCAGGGAATGAATCCACAGTCACTTAGTCATTTATGAAAATACCAAGGCCATCACAGACTAGAAAGCTACACTACTTGTCTGTGATGGTGACGCCTCACTCCCAGACACCCTGAACGATTTGTATGCATGGTTCGAAGCACAGAACAACATGCCAGCGAAGAAGAGCACCACAACTCCCACCGACCAAATACTTTGTCTGTCTGCAGTAAACATCAGAACATCAACTCTGGACATCAACTCTGTCCAGAGTTAACCCACGGAAAGCTGCGGGTCCTGACAACATCCCTCCCTCCAGGAATGTGCTGATCAGCTTGCAGACATCTTCAACATTTCCCTGAGCCAAGCAGTTTTCTCTGTGTGCTTCAAGATGACCACCATCATCCCTGTGTGGAAGAAATCATCTGTGTCCTGCCTGAATGACTACTGGTCCATTGCACTCACACCTATAATTATGAAGTGCTTCAAGTAGCTAGTCATGAAACACATAAAGAGCAGTCTTCCCACCACACTGGACCCTTTTCAGCAGTGTCCCAACTGCTCAACATAGGACACTATATCTGATACCATCCACTTTTCTCTGACCCATCTGGACAAAAAGGACAACTACTGTATTTAAGGATGGTGTTCATAGACTTCAGTTCAGCATTCAACACAATTGTCCCACAGAAACTTATAATAAAGCTGAGTCTGCTGAGTTTGAACACCTCCCTCTGCAACTGGATTCTGGACTTTTTGACTGGGAGACCCCAGTCCGTCAGGATCAGCAACTCCACCTCCAGCACCACCACACTGAACACCGGTGCTCCCCAGGGCTGTGTTCTCAGTCCACTGCTGTTTACCCTGCTGACTCATGACTGTGCTGCATGACCACTCACCACTGCATATCAACAGAACCACTGGGAGAGAGTCAAAAACTCCAAGTTTCTTTGTGTGCCCATAACGGAGGATGCAGACGACCCGTCTCACCCCTCTCATGGACTCTTTACACTCCTGCCATCTGGCAGAAGGTACAGGAGCATTTATGCCACCACAAGCAGACTCTGTAACAGTTTCTTCCCTGAGGCAGTCAGATTACTCAACACCTATCTCAGTATGACTCAAAAACATTGCACACCTGCGCCTTACAAAGCTGCATCAGTCACTTTTATTGTGGAACTCGTTTTTGCTGCCAATATTGCTGCTATACTTATTGCTGCTTGACTACAAAATAGTTTACAATTTACAGCCCGTCACAACATCTCACACTGTTGTTTAGTGTACTTGTAGTACACATGTAGTTTTGCATACTGTTTTGTGCTGCACCAAGGTCCTGGAGAAACAATGTTCTGATGTATACTATCTATATAGAGGAATGACAAAACAAAAAAAACACTTGATTTGACTTGATTTAAATGTCTGCCATTCTGTATACACATACACTATATGGCCAAAAGTTTATGGACACCTGACCATCCCACCCATATGTACTTGTTGAACATCCCATTCCAGATTTAGTCCCCCCTTTTGCTATTATAATATCTTCCACTCTGGGAAGGCTTTCCACTAGATTTTGGAGCGTGGCTGTTGGGATTTGTGTTCATTCAGCTAAAATAGCATTAGTGAGGTCAGGCACTGAAGTTGAGTGAGGAGGTCTGGGGTGCAGTCAGCATTCCAGTTCATCCCAAAGGTGTTCAGTGGGGTTGAGGTCAGGGCTCTGTGCAGGACACTCGAGTTCTTCCACTCCGACCTTCACACACCATGTCTTCATGGAACTCGCTTTGTGCACAGGGGCATTGTCATGCTGGAACAGGTTTGGGCCTCTTAGTTCTAGTGAAGGGAAATTTGTAATGCTACAGTGTACAAAGACATTCTATACTTCTATGCTTCCAACTTTGTGGCAATAGTTTGGGGAAGAACCACATATGGGTGTGATGTTCAGGTGTCCACAAACCTTTGGCCATATAGTGTATTAGATGTGACACAAACTGTAAACAAATATATTGGGTTATAACCACAGATCTCAAGGATGCATATTTCCACATTCTTATTGTTGCTGAGCACAGCCAATTCCTCTGCTTCTACACAGGCAGACTGGCACATCAGTTAAGGGTCATTGCCTTTGGGTTAGCTTTGGCACTTTGGCACCTCTAACTTTAGAACTGAAAGTCAGTTTGGAGGAAAATGTTTAGAAAAACCTCCAAGAGAATAGTCAAGTCAGCATGTCAACTGAAATAAAAGCTGTGTGCCTAATATGGCAACATTTTCAGGAACCCCTAAAAGTTCCTAAAATGTACTAGTGTGGACAAACAAACACCATTGTGGTATTTTACATGGTACACAATTGCAAGCTATGTTGAAGTGGGCAAATGAGCTGTGGAAATGGGCAGATGCACACCTCCTGTTGAGAGCTGTGTAACTACTCATACAGCGGATTAGCTGTCTCACAGCAAGCCTGTACCTGGGGGCTGGCAGATCTACAAGAAGTTAGTTCAGTTAATTTCGAACAACTATGGCAACGTTGATCTGATTGTGAACAGACAGACAACTCACTGCCCAGTGTGGTTCACAGACAGGGCAGGGAGAGTCCATGGGTTTGGAGGCACTGGCACATGATTGGTCAAATAAATGGATGTACTCAGCCTACTCTCCAAGATGAACGGGTCACTGTAGCACAGCTGACCACAGACCCTGATGTTGTACCCAGCTACAATATTGCACCTGACACAATTGGATGTGGTAGGGAAGAACAGACAAATTGTGCAGAACATCAGGGCTACTTCCAGTAACTGTACACACACACATACATCTGTAGACCACAACAAGGGTAAATTCTCGAATCTGATTAGTCAGAAGTCATTATTTTTTATAACTTCTTGGCTTGGATAGTAGATCTGACTGTAACACGAACAACAATTTTATATTAACGTGTTTCTATAGTAACAGCTCTTACACAGGGACGTGTACTGCAGATGACTTACACAGATACTGCGGATGCTCCACATAATCGTAATGTTTTTTAAGAGTGAGAGTTAACGACTGTTTTATTGCAGCTATGATGCAAGTGATAACAAGAACTAACTTGTCTCTTGGAAATTCTATAACTTACATGAAATAGGCATTATTTGATTGTGGTTAAAATAGTCTTTTAATGGATAGTGTCATTATTGATTGTGTACATTTCTATTTATATTAATACAGAATCTTTTGTGTATTTTTTTCCTGGAATGTTGCCCCTCCTTGCAACGCTAGATTACTATTCTATAATATATGCATATGGTATAGCATTTATGTAACATAGAATTCATATTCTATGAATTCCCATTCCTAGTAACCCAAGCTTTGACAGTACTAATTGTACTATTATTTTTCATACCAGAAAAGGACATTGAAAACTGAGGGGTGTGTGTGTGTGTGTGTATACCAGGCATCGACATTGCTGGCAATTATAGATCCAGGATTCTCCACTGTGGTAAAGTGTGTGTCCGTTCTGATGAACACATTGACTGCTCTGGCGCGTGTCACACTCCGGACAGCAGGACAGATCCAGGTCAGGAGCAGCACAGTCACACACTCTCCGCCTGCAGAACACTCTGCCGTCCTACATACACACATAATAGTTAGGTATGTCCTGGTAACCAGTCACATGATGTATCACAATATTCAGCACACATTGTTATTGTGTATTTAAATTACCTTCTCTAAAATAATTCCTGAGGCTGTGTTTGTGCTCCTACTGGGTGTGTGTGTGTGTGTGTGTGAGATTACCTTACAGGTGCACACAGTGCAGTGATCGTGGATGAGGCTCCACTCTTGTCCATTGTGTTTTAGCTCTTCACCGTGTATGCAGTCCCCAGTGCATTCTGGGCCGTTCATGCACACACAGTCGAAGGTTCCTGGCAGGTTCACACACACTGAGTCGTTCCAGCATGTGTGTGTGTGCATGGTACACTCGTCAATATCTACAACACAAAACCACATTCACATATGAGCCCAAACAGTACACTATAGTACAATCTACAGCAGTCAGTGTACCATTTTTATTTCACCTGTTATCACAGTTAACGCTAATATGTTTATCTAACAAATATAATCTTTAATACTGAGCCGAATCTCGTGTTTCAGTCTGCGAGAAATATGAATTTATCTGAATTTGTCTGAGCACAGATAATTAACACAGACCAATTACTTTTACTCGACTTTGAATATTATTAGTATTAAAAGACATTGTGTAGGAATAATTGTACAAAAAAAGCAACAAAGGGTATATTAAAGTTTTTTTCTCCTTACAGTGTAGTTGCTTCTTCAGTTATTTATTTATTTAAAATTATGCCTGGCAAATATTAAAAGCTAGATATTAGTTTGATTCCCATTTTACCATCCACATACATAGCCTGACAATTATTTTTAAATCGTGTGACTCATATGTGTATCTACTATTATCCATGGGATTACAAAAACATTTTTATTCCAGTCGGATTATTAAGCCATATATAAATGTAGTTAATGCTCCTCATACAAGCGTACTGGAATGTGTTTACACTTCAGTGCTTTCTGCTTTTTCTATAATACAATTATATATTATATAACAGAAATATTAATATTATATATAATAGTGTAATTATATTGCTCATATTATAACAACTCAGTGAGATGTGCAAGTCTCCTCTCTCTCGATACTGTGAAGTGCTGGATTCAGAAATCATTCAGAAATCATGAACTTTTACACAGTTTTACAGAACACATGATGTTTATATGGATTTTCAACAGCAGATAAGTGACAGTAACACCTGGGCAGTCAGACCTTCTGAAAAACATGTTTAATTTGTTCTCTGAATATTGTAATATTTTCAGCAGCATGCACACCATGTGCAATAACTGAATCAACGCACCAATCCAAACGCAGAGCGTGTTAGAGCCCGCCCTCCCAACTTTGAGAGATTAAAATCCAAAGTATAACGTCCATAGAGATGTATCTTTCTTATACTGTGGCACCTTGATCACATACTGAAATGTGCGTCGTGCCTCGAAAAGAAAACACACACTCCTAGTATTTATCACTCCAAACACAGCTGTAGAACGCCTGTCACCCAGCACGATACAAACAGTAATAAATAAATAAAGTGTCATGTTTGACGAGCAGGAAAACGCATAACACTTCTTTTTCATGCAGTACAGAAACACAGAGGTGACAGTTCAGCTGTGTATGAGGAGAGCTGTTTAGAGAGCCAAAAGATAGAAAGAGGGAGGCTTTTAGACATTTAAAGAGAAAGAAACACAAGAAGGAGGACAGGAAACAAAGAAAGGAGAGGTGTTCTACTTATTTTTGTTCAATTAATAAGAATAAATAATTATGCATTGCAGTTGGGTTCCAGTAATATTTTTTTAAATTCTCTAGTTATGCATCACCTGCATCACCCGCATCATACGAGTGTGTCCTTGCAGCACAACAAACTGAACAATATACAAAGCTTTTCCACCAGAAACACATTCAACATCCACATTCTTGTATTTAACCATACAAAGCTGCACTGGTCTTCTAAAGACCTAGCATCCTTATTCATTAGCGTATTAAAAAAATGATGCAGTAGCCGGAATAAAAAAATGGCACATTTTACAGAAAGTCACATCAGATGTTACTTTTGAAATATTAGCTATTTTATTGCTCCTCGTTACTGCTTCAGCCATCATTTTGAAAGGGAACGTGTGTCAGAAATCGAGCAGTGCCTTCCGGGTACGTCGCTGAATCGATCCTTCATCTAACAAACTAAGTAAAATAAAGGAAGAGTGAACTTTTAACCAGGTAGAAAAAAAGACAAGGATGCATTAAAACAAGATTTTTATGTGGCCCTTCCTCATGAGCTGCTTAAGTAAAGAATGAAACGCTTTTTAAAAACTTAAACACACACAAACACACACACAGGTACTTGATAACTTTTAGAACATCTGGCTTATCCTCCTAAGGCTCAACAATTCATTTTTGTCCTCTGTGGGGGACATGAGTCTGAGACCTCTAAGTCAAGCACAATTTATGCAATTTATTTGGGTCCTACTGTCCTGTCAAGAGGACATCCTAGGACACAGACTTTCTTTACAAAATGGTGGCCATTGCAGCTTCCACATTTTATGGCAACAAAGGGAGGTAAGTGATCAATCATATCAGAGTGGCTGCTGTTGTTGATGTGCATGTATGGTGTGTTAGCATAAGTGTAAATAAATATTCATTAGGCCATGTACAAGTCTGATAGAGTGTGTATGCTTGTGTATATGTGTGTGTGTGTGTGTGGGTGGGTGGTGTAGCGAGCACAATATCCCAGCTCCGCACTTATTAATCAGAGGTGAGTTGTTAGAGTTTGACTTTTCTTCTGATGGCAGTTTAATTTAGTTTATGTAAATGAGCCTGTCACATTTCCTGGTTTTCTCCCAATTGCTCTCAAAAGAAGATTTATTCAAGAACCAATTAACATTTGGGATGTTAGCTGAGTGACCAGCTGAGAGGAAACCTCTCTCCCCTCTTTCTTTATCTCTTTCTTTTTGTTCAGTACTGTAGAAGGAAATACAGGTGTGCTGGATGGCCCAGGAAAACCATTAGCAAGGTCAGATTTAGACATTTTCTATATAGAAAGTTTTGAAAGCAAGGTTTTACATATCTTTAGGCGAACACAGGTGTTTACTGCTGCCTTTGGCAAAGTGGCTCCTTAAACAACACAATCTCTGCAGGTAGAAAGTCAAGACAAGGTTAGAAAATAACCAAAATAAAAAAATATTTCTGCATCATTTTGATTTGAACTCAGTTTTGGTCAAAACCAGATTTCCAGAATTCAGCTGCAGCGACTTCCGACAGATTTTTCCGGGCCACCTCACATGTGTCACCTCTACTTGCCCTAAAGTTTTCATAACTGTATATTATCTCTCTAACAGCAGCAGTGACATCAGCACTGAGCTGGAGGCGCACAGGACACTGAAGGCACTGTTTAGCTGGGAGAATGTCGTGTCCTTATTCATAGAAGGCACTCTTGTGTATCCCTGAACGAGAAGCCTAGACGATGGTAATTGCATTGTGGTTTTCCTTTGTTAATCAGATCGCTGGCTGCTATCTGCTTGGAGATTTGCTTTGAAATGAGATTAGTGCTAATTTGAAATGAGACTAGCGCTACTTTATCAGTGCATCTGGCCACTAATGTCACTGTAGCAGACGACTGTCACCTATGATGGCTGGCAAACGAGGAAAAAATTCAGGCTTCATCACTTAAAAACAGACTGTGCTTCACAGATACTTAATCAGGAATGTTTGGCTCATTTGGTCAGAAGTGACCATCAACTTTTGTCCAGCATCCAACTATGCCTGCTGGTGGGACTGATGTATCTCATCTATTCCACATGGACTTAAAGTTCCTTAAGATGGAATCCAAATGGGATTTTAACTAAGCTGCATTAAAACACTGGCCTGGAATTCAGAAACAAATTATAGTATTTTGATTACAAAGATTACAAACAATTATTATATATAACAATTATGTGGTCCTCACCAACTTCTATAAAACAAACAAATAACAACAGGTGACAACAAAAATACACAACAGATTTCAATATGTGGTCATTTTCCCCCAAAAAGTAAACCAACATTCAGAAACAAGGTGGGAAAAAATAAGTACACCCTTCCTACTTCCACAGTCATTAAGAGAGTAATAAGCAGCCAGGTGTTATTAATGAAATGCACAAGATTAGTTAATCATCAAGACGTGTGACTACCTCTATAAAAGAAGAACTTTTGGCAGGTTGGTGTTCTGGAGTACTCAGGTGTGTGTCTACATCAAGTCAAGAAGGAAGGACATAAGCCATTATCTTATCTTAGAAAAGCAATTGTTGCTGCTTATCAATCTGGGAAGGGTTATAAGGCCATCTCCAAACAATTTGAAATTCACCATTCTACAGTGAGAATGATTGTTTACAAATGGAGAGCCTTCAAGACAGTTGCCAATCTTCCCAGGAGTGGGTGTCCCTGCAAATTCAGTCCAAGGTCAGACCGCTTAATGCTCAGAGATATAAAGAAAATCCCAAGAGCTACATTATGTGACCTACAGACCTCTGTAAACATATTAAATATTTATGACAGCACAACAAAAAACAAGGTGTTGGAATGGCCAAGCCAAAGTTCAGACCACAGATCCATTGAGATGCTGTGGTGAGATCTTAAGAGAGCTGTGCATAAACAAATGCCAAAGAAGAGTGGACCAAAATTTCTTCAAAACAATGTGAGAGACTGATAAACTCCTACAGAAAAGGTTTATTTCACGTTATTTTTTTCTAAAGGTGGTTCTACATGTTATTGAATTAGAGGGTGTACTTATTTTTTCCCACCTGGTTTCTGAATGTTGGTTTACTTTTTGGGAAGAATTAATACATGAAGAAATCAGTTGTTTTCACCTTAGGTTATTTGTTTATAGAAGTTGGTGAGGACCACACAATTGTTATTTAGGCCGTCATAAATAAAGAAGATAGAATTGATGGAGGGTGTACCTTTTCCATGAGTGTATGTATTGTAACAGTCACCGTCTGTCACAGTTATGTTCATGCTCATGTTATGCTCATCCTAGCCACTAGGGGGACCCGTGTAGATCACCCTGTATTAAATAAAAACAGGAAGTAGTAGAGTAAGTGCTAGGTTCTGTTTGGAGCTGCCTCATGGTTGCCTGTGTCCTACATCCTAATCCTGTTTGAGAAAGTTTTATGTTTCCAGCTCAAACCTCAAACCTCTTGATCAAGTACTGGGGCTACCTCTTTGTGTTTATGGACAATTGCCTTACTATATTGCTGAAGCAACTCCTTTGGTGTCTTTGGAGTGAAACCTTCATGCCGACCAGACGTCCAACTTTAGGACATTATCATCAGCCTTCATAACTCTGCTCATCTACAGATAGGACTGGTTTCCTTTAGTTTATGAACTGTTTATGATCTCAACCTGCAGTGGACTGTGGTGGTCATTTCAATTCCTCACACACCCATGTACTCATGCTTATGGCAAACTTGTTGAATTGTATGTACATATATATTTGTAAATGACTTGCACTGTCTGGAGTTTGTGTCTGACAAAATCAAGACAAGATCAATTCTGGTATTTGCAAAGAAGGTGACTATAACCGTCCCAGTTACTTTGCACTGGTCGAGCTACAAGAAATAAAAAGGGGGGGGAGGCCCTTTTTATTTCTTGTAGCTCGACCAGTGCAAAGTAACTGGGACGGTTATAGTATGATGAAACTGTTCAATATATTTTTTTTTAACTATATATAGTTCTAAAAACTACAGGTTTTGCTGAACGTACCTCCAAAAGTAAAAAGGAGAAAACTGCATTTAAAGATTTCATTCCAATTCCACTGAGACTCCATGCCTAACTCTGTGTTTATAACCTAATACGCTCATAGAAAAACATTACTGCCAAATTTGAAGAATCATACGTTTACGATGTGAAATGAGTTCTCACTTTGATTATCAGCATCATCCACATCAGTCTCCATCTCATCACCTAAGGGTAAAAGTCACTCAAGACACTTAAATGCGAGCCTCATCGTTCACACAAACATCAGTGGGGAGATAAACGATGATTCATTCATTCACTCACTCACTGCTGTTCTGCTGACTAAGTTTCTTGTTAATGTCTTTTTATCTGGTGATTTACACATTTTAAAACTTTGTCTGCTGTCATCTCTACAGAGTGTGTTAAGGAGCTTTTCTTTTTTGATGATGTGATGGTGCAGAAGCATTACAGACATTTTGACAGCCTCTATCTGATTTACAAACAGAATTAATTGGGCTTATACCCATTTCTTTATGGCTATATCTAACCAACAACAATCAATTGTGACATTCACAATTGAGGTTTTAATCTTTAGGCATAATTACAGCTGTGTTTGTTAAACCATGATGGTTTATTCAAAACCTGATACTCAGAAAATTTCACATTTTCCATGAAAACTCGTACTTTATTCATCAGATAAGTTGCAAACCAATTAGAAAATATAGTCAAGACATTGACAAGATTAGAAATAATGATTTCCAATTGAAATAGCAATTTAGTGTTTCAAACTTCCATTTGCAGGATTACAGTCTTGTAGACATTTTACAAGACTGACATCTAGATGTCAGTTTGTTGCGGTAATCTACAGAAAAGTCACGTCTTGCTTCCTGAAGCACCTCCCATAATTTGGATTGGTTTAATGGAAACTTTTTTTCATACCATCTGGTCAATTTGCTCCCAGAACAGCTCAGTAGGGTTGAGATCCAGTGATTTCTCTGGCCAATCCATTACAGACAGAACTCCAGCTGACTGCTTCTTCCATAAATAGATCTTGCATAACTTGGAGCAATGGAGCTTTGGGTCATTGCCCTGTTGTAGGATGAAATGAGATCCAATCAGGTGCCGTCTGCCCGGTACGGCATGGTGTTGCAGAATGGAGTGACAGACTTCCTTGTTCAAGATTTCTTTTACTCTGTACAAATTTCCCACTTTACCAGCACCAAAGCAACCCCAGACCATCACATTTCCTCCATCATGCCTGACAGATGGAATGAAGCTCATCGCCGGCATTTTTTCATTTGTTCTGCGCCTCACAAATGGTCTTCTCTGTGATCTAAAAACCTCCAACTTAGAGTCGTCTGTTCATTTTTCCAATCATCCTCCATCCAGTGTCTGTGTTTTTCTTGCCTATTTTAATCTTTTCTTTTTATTGGCCAGTCATAGATATGGCTTTTTCTTTTTCAACTCTGCATCCCGGAGTCGTCTCTTCACTGTTTGAGATCAGACTGGTGTTTTGTGGGTAAGGTTTAATAAAGCTGCTGGCTGAGGACCTGTGAGGTGTCTGTTTCTCAAACTAGAGACTCTGATGGATTTATCCTCCTGCACAGTTGTGCCCCAGGAACAGTGACACCTGATGAGTTTTCCCAGACCACCACACATATAAGACATGTTATTAGGTACGCATACTGTGTACTTAGACGGTTGCCATTTTATAAAAGCATAATGTACACTTGTTATTGCCCTTTAAGGAATCAGTATAGCACCACTATATGAGCAGACATGGCTGTGTGTGTGTGTGTGTGTGTGTGTGTGTGAGAGAGAGAGAGACATGGCAATGCATGTGGTATTTGTACACGTTTATCGCTAAAAACAGCACTGTTTGAATTTTAAGACACTTTTCACACTTATGGTCTGCATTATTTTTAACACCTGTTGTGTTGTTTCACCGTGTAGGTGTACAGTCAGAGGCTGCAGCCATGTTTTCACACAGTGTCTGTTATTTGTCCTCTATCCTTCATCAGTGCCGGTTTGTGGTCACAGCACCGCTTTGGCTGGATATTTTTGGTTTGGACTGTACTCAGCACAGCAGAGACACTGAGTTGTTTAAAAAAAAAAAAAACACACAGGCATCAATGCCGCACCTGATACACTCTTCCCAGAGCCACACACACACACATGCACTACCACGCCAGTGTCACTGCTGTGCTGGAAATGATCCACCGCCCAAATAATATCTGCTCAGTGGAGGTCTGATGTTGGTCCCTGCCTATTGACGTACAGGGTAGAGCTGAGTTGACAAACTGTATATAGCAAAACCCCGGCATTAATTGTAGACCTTCGACACTGTATTTCTCTCTCTCTGTCTCTCTGTCTCTCTACCTTCACTGTCCCTCAGGCCTTGACACACATTTTTCCCTTTTCTGTAACAAGGATGTTTCGTATCTGACTTCTCCAGTGGCTATCCAGTTAAACATTTATTTGAAATTATGACTGTTATATAATATCTTGCTGATGAATAGTGGAACTACTGACTTCATCATGCATCGTCTGCTGTTCATACAAAGGAGACATTGATCTCTTTCTTTGCTGAATAAATGCAAATAAATCGAACTCATGGTTCAAAGGAACTGCAGTGGTTTCCCGCTACTTACCCCCCCCCCCCACCCCCCACCCCCCATCACCACCAACCCCCTTTTTTGACTGTCCTACTCCTTTTGAGTCAAAGCCAAGGGGGCAAGGGGAAGAAGGCACTTCTGAGAATTGGGACCAAGCCACGGAGTCATAAATATATGGGTAACCCAGTTTCAGGAGTGTGAAAGTTTCAGAAAGGCTCTCAGTGGGAATAACACGCATGGCACTGCATGAAAAGTTGGGTTCGTCAGTCTGAGTGCACTACCAAGATCTGTTCCACTAACGGAGCTAACGCAATAACACTCTGTAATGTTTCGCTGGGAAAACAGTGCAGTGAGCTCTTATTGGCTGTAGGAACCATAACACTTATCACATAAAGCTAAAGCTGTTCCTCCATCTTCTGTCCTCATCCTGCCATCTCGCTGTCCTCCAATTCTGTCCTTAACCCCTGAATCTCTCTATCCTCTCCTATTTGTCTCCATCCCTCCACTTTTCCATCCTCTATCCTGATCCCTCGATCGTGTGTTCAATCACTTGTCCCTATTCCTCCATGTCTCTAAACTCTTTCCGATCTTTTTATCCTCCATCACAATCCCTTCATCCTCTTTCCCCATCCCACCCTTGTCTCTAACCTCTGTCTCAATCTCCCACCTCCCAATTCCTCCATCGTCTGCTCCCATCCCCATCTTTCTTTTAGAGAGATAGAGGATAGAGAGAAGAGTGAATGGGGCTAAAGAGCCAGAGAAAGAAAAGCATGATGGGATGACAGTGAGAGATGGAGTGATGAACAGAGGAGAGAAACACAGAGAGAATGTGTGGTTAATAAATTAATGGAGTGATGCAGTGATAGTGAATGAGAGAAATGTGGATAGAGAGATAGAGCGAGAGTAATAGGATGTACATAACAATATGTTTATTTGTACAGTGTCTTTCTCACACCCAAGGAGACATATCATCCAAGAAAAAGATGGAGTGATGAAGAAATGGAGTGATGTAACAACAGAGACAGTGAGAAAAAAGTGATGATAAGAAAAAAGATGGCTAGAGAAATGTGACAAAGAAAAAATAGATGGACTATAGATGAGGGAGGCTGAGAGTGAAAGAAAGAGGAAAGAGAGAGGGAAAAAGAAAGGAAAGGGATAGAAAAATGAGAACGCTAAAGGGTATGTATGGAAGGAGGGATGGAGTGGAAGGATAAAGTAGAAGAATAAGAGTCATGGACTGAAAGCGAGGAGGAATAGGGGGCAGAGAGATGAAAGGGTGAAGCAAAGAGAGAAGGACAGGGATGAGGGGGATTAAACGACAGGAAGTGATGATGGAAGCGTGACCCACCCACACAGGAGCTGCCGTCGGGCAGGTGAGAGCCGTCGTCATGGAAACCGCTCCGACACTGGCAGTGGTACCATCCGGGCAGATTGGCACATAAAGAGTGTGTGTGGCACTGAGCGAGACTTTCCACACACTCGTCAACATCTACACACACACACACACACACAGAGAGAGAGAGAGATACTATTTAGAAGAGTACTGTTGGGGAAGCAGAAATGTGTCACATTAACAAGGAATAAATAAAAATAATAATAATAATAATAATAATAATAATAATAATAATAATAATAGTTTTTGTATTTCATAATCATGCAGCTGATTTGTGACAGACATTAGTTAATGGTCATTGAATTTTTAAAATAACAAACTAACAAATATTAAACACACACACACACACACAACAGTCTAAAACAGTGACAACACACACATGTTTACTGCCTAATTAAACCACCCACACTGGCATAATAATCAAAGCTTTTCTTTTCATTTACATTCATTATTTGACACTAAATCAGAGGAAAACATTTAAATATGTAATTTTCCCATCAGCTGTACCACACTTCTCCGAGGCATTGGCGTGATTTGTTTTCCAGTCTAGTTTTCCTTTTTTTTTTTTTTTGTTTTGACGCCATGGCAATTAAGAAAGACGCCTGTGCTAATGAAGGTCCATCGCAGCAGATAATTAGCTTCAAGCTCTTATTTCAGAGTAATGTGTTTGCAGGCGTAATTTAAAGTGGATTTTCAGAAGCAGTGCAACTGCAAGAGAAAACGGAAAATGCTTACGGGTTTCCATTACAGTCCCAAAGGATGTAGTGTAAAATATATTACAAATGTTGAGAGCTGTATTAAACATCCAGGAATTTGTTAATGATGATAAATTAATGTAGGTCTCTTTAATAACTTTCTTAACAAAATTAAAAAAAAAAAAAAAAAACTAAAGTAAAAAATGTTTTTTGTGTCAGACACCACTAAACACCTTAAATTTTTATTTTTTTTGTGGATTTTTTGGAGGTTTTTTTTTTTTTTTAATTTATTTATTTTTTAACCTGTATGTATCATGCAGCAGTCCTACACTGTGTGAATTTTGTAATCTCAGAAATGATATTTTCTAAAAAAAAATTTCATCATGACATATTTTAGACCTGAATGTTAAAAATTGTTGGGCATTATAAGATGAAATTTTTTTAAACTCATGGCTTTTACTTTTTAATATTTGATACTGAGACAGAATCCAATCCAAAATTCATATATCATACAACTTTAAGTTCAAACAAAAAAAGACAACATCTAAAGAATCTAAATATGCATATGAATATAATTTGTGCATGAAAGGGTTAATATGACTACATAAGAAAGTGGCCTGATATAAATCATAGTGGTAGGGAAACAAAACTATATACTATTAGAATACACTAATCTTATTCTTTTCATAATGCTAATTTAGGTATAGTAACAATAATCAAGTACATCTGTAACATCTCTACCAACTAACCAACCAAAAACAAACAAAAACACAAAAAATTCAAGAAAAAAACAATTCAAAATACCTAAAGACTAATCTGGCAGTGGTGTTTGGGAATTAGCCACTGTACTACTTCGAGAATGAAAATATAACTACGCTTATGTTTCATATCATATCCATGCGTCCTGAAATAATAAAAATTTTAAATAGGAACATAAAAGCAATCTGTCCTTCCGACTAGAGGTGTGCAGTGGGACTGGGATCTCATTGGACCTAACAAAAAAAAAGCAGGAGGTCATGTGCTTTATCCAAAAATGGCTGATTTGTTTATATTTTTTGGAAACCAACCAATTGAGCTCACTAGAAAATATCTCAGATCAAGAAATAATTGCAAGAGAAATGGAGATTGGTCAAACTTCCTGTGGGAGAAAATGGACAGACAGCGAGCCTCGTTTGTCAAGCTGAATATGAACGCATTTATTCATGAATCGTTCATACTTTCTGAATGACGTTTTTACACAAGAAACGTAGTATTCACGAAAATCCGCTAAAAATTCAGAAAAACGTTCGCATCCTAAATGTGTGTGTAAATTTACGCATAAGATGAATAACTAATGTAAACCTCGACTTCAAATTCATTTTATATACAATTGATTTGAAAATGATTTCAAAATTATTTATGCTAGTTCGCTAGGTCAGGGACTAAGAGTACCGTCCAGAATATTTGGTGAAAATGAGTAATTTTATGTTATTGTCATTAATTAATGAATATTAAAATTAAAGAAAGGATGATTTTTTTTTGGAGGATAAATACGTCTTCCTTGCCATGGTATCTTGTTTTAACGCTGTGCAACATTTTAGATCTAGCATGTCAGCTGAGACACTCAAAAGAATTTTAAAACAGTTTTGCTGTGTGACATGGCCATGATCGCAAGGTTAAAAATGTAAATCGTTTTTTTTTTCCTCCTCCATTTTCTTGTCACCTCAATTAATTCATACCTAAGTCACCTTTTCTGTAATTTGTCTCTAGACCTTCTGACCTTTTATGGTGCTGGTACACTGCTAAATATTTGTATTGGCAGAGAAGTGAGTAAAAATATCTTCCACTTCTGCCTTTCTACCGTTTAGTAGTCATTTCGTGTCCCGACCCTCTGTGTGCATGACCTTTAATGGAGTTTTTTTTTTTTTTAGGAGTCATGAAATGCAAATGAGCATTTTCGGAAAACATGTTTTGCACTTTATAGGTGATCAACATACGCACTTACGCACAACATCAGCCTTGTGTTTGTCCAGAGTTTTAAAGTGATGAATAAGCACACACTTCTAAATAAAATACATATGCAAACATTAGTAGTTGGTTTATACCCACTGTACTAATATAAACGAGAGAGAGATAATGAGAGAGAGAGAGAGTAAAAGACAATAAGGTCTCTTGGCAGGAGGGGAACAGATGAAGTGTGGAAACTCCGTTCGCCATCAGGCACTTCATAGTGTGCACTAAGATAAAAATCTGCTTCTTTCATCACAGAAGAAGAGACAGATGGAGGTCGTGCCTCACTTGCAGAATGGACATTTCCACACTGAAGGGCTTCGTGTGTCTCTGAAACACCGCCAAGAGGTCCGCAGGGAGGAAACTCATTACCGACACGACGTTTTTCATTTGCAACATACAAGCAACTTTGGTTTTTTTCCTTTCCAAATTGAAGCGCCTCCAACCGCCTGGGTTCCCTCGCTAGCACGTAATCGAGTGTGTACGATCCTCCATATCAGAGACATGACACGCCAGCTGTGTGATCATGAAAAATTACAGGGAGAATTAATGTGTTTTAAGGCTGCGCTGACTAGAAAACGATGCTTACAGGAATCAAGGCATCTGCTGGAAATAGAGGGAGACTACACACTTCCAACAAAATACTACACATTTCCAACAAAATACTACACACTTCCAACAAAATACTACACACTTCCAACAAAATACTACACACTTCCTACAAAACATTACACACTTCCAACAAAATACTACACACTTCCTACAAAACATTACACACTTCCAACAAAATACTACACATTTCCAACAAAATACTACACACTTCCAACAAAATACTACACACTTCCTACAAAACATTACACACTTCCAACAAAACGTTACACACTTCCTACAAAACGTTACACACTTCCAACAAAATACTACACACTTCCTACAAAACATTACACACTTCCAACAA